>LOEQ01010454.1:28879-41314 GCA_001685075.1 Bramus lutescens | reverse complement strand
GGGGGAGGGGGAGGAAAATGGGAGGAGGGGAGGAGGTGGAAATTTTTTAATAATGGTCAAGAAAATGAAAAAAAAAGAACAAACGTCTTTGGAGTGTTCTATCTAGTTCTCATATCTGGCTGATCTCTACACCCATCCCAAACCACAGTCCTGCCCTCACTTTTGGCTCTTCTCTGCTCCAGAGCCAGAGTGAGCTTGGGGGTCGGTAACTGTGACTGTCATTTGGTGCCGACGTTGGGGTTTGAACTGGCTGTGTATCAAGCCTCTCCAGACTGACTCATGCACACCCTTCCTGTCACCTTCTTGTCACTCATCTCTCTGGCCCAGAATTGGACTACCTGTTATTGAACCTTTCAGTTTCTTAAATGTCCCATGTTCACAAGTTTTCCCTTCTGGGGACATTCTCTCTAATTAGAATCTCCCTCCATTTCAGACTCTTTGTCTTTGGCTTAATCTAAAGAACCCTCTCTGTGAGTCATTTTCCAGCTCAAGCATAAGTTTTCTGCCAGTTCAATGAGTAACTTTTGCATCATGCTATTTGTCCCATGTAGGGACTGGATTTTATGGAACTGCCTCAGCTGATGAGACTATGGGACCCTGCTGTCTTATTATCGCCACCTGGGCAAAACTAGTCACAAAGTGCTGCAAAGAGTAAGGCCTCAGTGCATCCACGTTGACTCAGGAAGTGAGTGACTGAGTCATAAGAGCAGAGGCTGGCTGCATGCACCAACTAACTATTGGGGGGTTGTTTATCTGCAATTCAAGCTTAGCTAGTAGTTCTGCGTTTTATCTGGCTAAGTTTCTTGTAAATTAGATGTCTGATTCTGCATACCAGACAATTGGATGTACTAATTTTGAGAAACTCGTGCACTGTAGTGAGGGACCATGTTGTTTGTGATGAATAAATCATCCTTGTTCTCCTCCCGGTCTTTTTGTTTCTTCCCCCACCTTCTCGTTTCTCGAACAAGTACGGTCATGTTGGCTTCTTGTTCAGTTTCTACGCCCCGGTTTTGTGTAGTCTGGTTTAATTTACATTCTTCCTTGTTCTCCATTATTCTGAACAATATCTGGTCAAGTTCCTAAGAACAGCCATTAAAACTGCTTGGTTCTACTCTTTGACACATCCCACCTGATTCTAATTGAATGACTCATGTTGGAGTTTCCTGATTTAAATTTGACTTTCATTCTTGCACAGTCAGTAGTGAATAATGTTGAGTAATTAATGAGTAATCTATTTTCCTTTGCAAAGATAATATATCTTTTCAATTTAGTTTCGCCAACAGCTTATCAGATCAAACGTTTTTAGACCAGAAGCTCCCAGCAAACTAATAAGGAAATAAGCGCTGAAAACTCAAGTACGTAAGTATTCATTAATAAATACTACTACCACAATGAGGTATTGGCAACAAAGAAGGAGAAATATCTATTACACAACTGAGTATTCAATTTATTTAGTCACGTACTAGAAAATACTAGATCACTTGAAAATTTTAAGTTAAATTTCCACAAAATTGATTTGTTCTTAATTGTAATTAAAGTGATTTCCTTAATTGTATTATTTATTTTCTATCTGCATCCATTTAAGGTTTCCACCTAGGTTTAAAGTCCTCAGCCTCCTGCTGTGGAAATGATTGCCTTTCGGAAGAATAGGCCTATCTAGAGCTGTGCACGGTCTATCCAAATTAAAAAAAAGTCATTGTCATTGCACAAGAGGTTCAGAAAGAGATCAGTGAAAGCTCGGGAGATGTCAGAGGCTTCCCTTGCAATGGCAGGAACAGGGAGGAATTTGCTGTGCCTTTTCTGGAGCAGGTGGTCCTGAGTCTCTGAGAGTAGAGTTTCCAAGATGGATGAGAACCGAGTGCTTTGTGGAAGCCCTTGTGCGCAGTGTCCTCCAAGAAGCAATGCCCAGTAACTTAGGAGCTCCAATATCTAAAGATGGCCTCCAATCACATCCATACATCTGAGAATGTCCAGGGTGCTGTAACTAAGACACCCTGGAGTGGGCAATTACTTATACGTGAGCCAGTTGCTGTGGCTGCACTGTTCATCTGTGTATTGAAGTTAATGATGCCACATAATATTATCCTTTTGGAGCTGGATGCAGAAATAGTCCCTTGACTCTGTCTTCAAGGTCAAGTCCAGCCAATTCCTTCCTTAGTGAGCTCACATTTGAAGGAAGTTAGAGGAAGCGGCTCGGTCTAGCCCCAAAGAGGTCGTACCCCGACTAGGGTGACTTAGGAGAAAGTCTCCTTGAACGTGCTGCAGAGTGTGAAAGAACAGGAGGGGTCTGTGGGGATTTTTGTCTCCTGCCCCTGGTTCTGACTTGTGTCTAGGCTTATATAGTTCTCTGTGATAGAGACCAAAGGATGCGGAAGGCAGTTAAGTGCAAGGTCAAGCCCTTAGCCTCGCTTCTGACCTTCCTACTGCTTTGAAGGTGTCATGGGATGCTCACAGAGCACTGGCCTTCTACATCTCTGTCAGGTTCACTGTGATTGGAATGAGAACGTGGGTGGCTAGGAAGCCCAAGGGATGAGAATAGGAAGTTCAAACCCAGTAACTCCGCGTCTCCAGGAAGTGCAACAAACTCACTGAGCAGCAAAATTCAAACTCACTTGGACTCATTTAAAGGATCCTACCTAATCTGGCATGATATTACTGGAAGATTTTGGTTAACTAGCACAAACACGATTTTACTAGAGACAAACAATATGTCTTAGCATAGAATGCTATCCCATATCCTGTGGTGGGTACTAGATTAGACTGTGCTTCTTTCTCAAACCTCAGAAAAAATTCTGCCTTCTGACATCCTTTTCAGGGATTTTGGATAAGGCCCTATTGCTTCACTGTGCGAGGTACCATTGATGAAGGGTGAAGGCCCATGCGAACTCTCAAAGAGAAGCCCTCAGTTCTGCTAGTTTTGTTTCTGTATTCTTATTTCCAATGAATAAAAATGATATTTTTCTAAATCAATGTGATGTTCATTATGAGGCCTTGGGACAGAAGAAATTTGCAAGCTATCTCACAGGACTTCTTCATTATTACTATATGGAAAACATATGGATGCTTTACAGTGACAACAAACAATTGAAAGCTCCCCAAAACTAAGATCGTTTGTTCTTCCCACTGACCGCTCTCTCTCTCTCTCTTTGTGTGAGATGTGCAAACAAATAGGAAACATGGGAACAGGATGTGTAACCAGCAGAGTCGCACAGGCCCTTTATTCATAAGGGATATTAGTCATGGTGTTTCAGAGAATCACAACCAACACAGTGTGTGTGTGTGTGTGTGACGATATCTATTTTAAGGACTTGGCATACACTAAAGGCTGCCATGCCCCTGGGGTCTTCAGGGTGAATTGGTAAGCTATCCAATGGAAAAGTCTCTTCTAGTCTCAAGACCCAAGTCAAAGTGTTTGAATTTGAATGTGAAGTTACAAAATCCTTCCTCTGATTTGTGAGAGGGCCAGTCTTTTCCATCTCCTTTGGCTTTCAGATGATTGGGTGCCGTCTGTCCCTAAGAGTGAGAACTATCTTTGGTACTCAATCTATTAGTTTCACTGGTAACACTTTCACAGAGACACCAAGGAAACATATTTGACCAAATGCCAGAGGACCCCATGGCCTAGATACATTGTTACATAAAATCAACCATTGTGTTACTACAAGGAGATGGCACACAAGGCTTTAATAATATTTGAATTTGTATTTCCGAATGGAAGCCCAGAGAGGCAGCTGCTCACATCCTGGAATCTTGGAATTTGACTGGCTCACAATCCTACTTCCTTGCAAACTGAAGCCAGTGCATGGCTACCTTGCCCCATATTCTGCCCTTACCCAAAGGACATTATGGTTCTCTGGTCTGGTCCTAAGGTCTGGGAACAGGTGTGGGAAGGAAGGTACACACCATAGGCCAACTGCTGGAATCAGGCTCCGGGTACCTGGGGCTAGCAGGTACATGTGTAAATGAATGTTTCACCAAAACTCAAAGAGCAACAATAAGAAAATCCCATGACAGACCAAGACATAAGCGTGTGAGAGAGGAAAATGTTCCCTGAGTCAAACAAATTCAAATCCTCTGAAGTTTTACGGATTGTCAGTTTCCATGAGGTCCCACAGATTATATTGTTGGTAATGAATAGGAAGAATAGTCAAAGAAATTTTAGCTGCCATTCCTCTCCCACCCCAGACCCAAAGCTATTTTGTATAGTTGTTTTCCCTCTATTTGGTGGCATTTGATTTTTTTTTTCAAGACAAGATTTCTCTGTAGATTTGGAGCCTGTCCTAGAACTAGCTCTTGTAGACCAGGCTGGCCTTGAACTCACAGAGATCTGCCTGTCTCTGCCTCCTGAGTGCTGGGATTAAAGGCCCCAGCAACTGGGATGTTCAAGGGGTGCAGAATTTTTTTTCAGAGACAATTGGCTCCAAGACAGGGAGCTCAGTCCTCAGGGTTCCCACAATGCTGTCTTCCCTGTAAGTTCTGTGAGGCTCTGCACACAGCTAAATCAACTGCCTTGACAGCCACAGAAAGGGGGGCTTAACCTGTCTCACCTGAATGCAGCTTACTCTACCCTCTGTGGACTCTGGCAGCAGGTTACCTGCTCACTCTTAGAATAGCACCTGTTCTAGACCACACAGGAGGATAGTGTACTAACTGGCCAGAGGGGGTCCCACATCACTCCCGTCAGGTGGGAGGCAAGGCAGCATGATGTGCCACAGAGAAGAACAGCCTAGCTGCTCCCGAGACAAAAGGAACCAGGGTAAGTCAACACACTTGCTCCCTTACATGCTGGCCTGTGAGCCGTGAGAGCTGTGAATTGGAACAGAGGCTCCTTCCTGACTTGCTGTTCAAACTTTTCATGCTCCCTTTTCAACTGGATCAAGTTTCTCTCCTTTTATGAAGACATTTCTTTTTCTCTCTACCTGCCTTGCTCATTAAATGTGACCCGATGCCTGGAAGTTGTAGGCACGGACCAAGGGAAAGTCAGGAATCCTAATCCTTGATGAGGTTCAAGTTCTACTGAGAGTTCAACCCACCATCTGTTGAGATTGAAATGTTTGCCTATGGCTTAGGGTTTGAGCTCGACACTCTGTCCAGTATCCCAATGGAGTGAAATGAGGCTGCAGAGTCTGTCTTTCTGGGTCATAAACTCAGAGATCATTCTTTATTACTCCTAGCAAGAATTTGCCATCTGGCATCAAGACAGCAAGAACAGGGGCCAATTCCTACAGAGACTTTCCCTGCCCTTTCAGTGAGTTACCTCAGTGCCCTTCTCTATGTTGAATCTGGAACTTAGCACAGGCTTGTCTCACTGGCTATCTCGACGGCTATCTCGACACACAAAGCTTGGCTATTTTGTTAAGCTACACAACCCAAATGCCAGCCAGTCATTTGTGACCGTATGTGAATTATGGAAATACTAATTATAGAGGTGGAGCGTTTATAGGGTACTTAACAGTTGCTCAATCTTGTGCTAAGCCCTGCCTGGTGGGGCTTGAAAATGAAGTGTGGAGTCCCTTCCCTGAAGGCAAGTGTCATCTTGCTGTGCAGGCTAGTCTTTGCAGAAGGATTTAGAGAGCAAGTTTATGCTGTGTGGAGAGCCACTGACTCAGAATGAGTGGGCAACAGGACTCAAGGAACAGGTCCTAATCTCTCACGTTAAGCATGCGTGGGAATCCACACCAGGAGTGGAAGGCTGGGTGTGTGGGTGGGAAATATGATAGAAGCATCTGACTGAGCCATACAAACCTTGCAGGTCATGAGCATTACGTGAAATACTTAAGGTAGGAAGTGTTCCCAGGCCAGATTATTTCTTCATAGCCACGACCTCCAAGGAACAGTGTTTATAACATAGAAGAGTGTGTTGCTTTCATGTTAGCTGACTAACGGTAGCTCTTCAGGATAGCTGTGGCAGCTGCTGGTCCCCAGGATGCCTCCTGAGATCTTGTTCTGTTATCCCAAGCAGTGTATGCATCCAGAATCTGTAACGCAATGCACCTCAGTCAATTGGAAGGAAGAAAGGCTGGGAATCAGCTTATTTATGCTTTCCTCTCCCCCCCCCCTTCCTTTTATTTTTTTAAAGCAAAAACATATATTTATGTATATGTGTCTAAGTCAGAGGATGCTTATGGAAGTTGGCTTTTTCCTTCTTCCGTGGGTATCTAACTCAGGTTGCTGGGCATATTGACAAGTGCCTTCCCATCTCCCCCACATCTATTTTGGAGGGAATAGCAAGATCACACAGGCTATCCTTGGACTCACAATCTTCAGGCCCTGAGAGAGGCTTTTTGTGTCTTTTCTTGTCTCTTTCCCAGCTTTATACCCATTATCACTTTGCCCCCTCCCTCTTTTTTCTCTCAAACTGAGAAGTGAAACCAGGGGCTTCATATATGTTTGCTGTGTTCCATACCACTGAACCACACACTTAGCTTTCCTTAGGCCTCTTAAAGGCATGGTATAAAAAATAAAACTCCTGCTAATATCCTATTGGTTAACATGTAGTCACATGACTGTCTAGAAGTAAAAGACACTGGAAAGACTAGTTTGGGGCTGGACTTCCATTCACTTAGATAAAACTGAAGGAGTAATAAATTAAGGAGAGAGTTTATGATGAAGTTTATCTGTAGATAAGTGAAATAAAGATCAGGTAAGAAAAGAGATAGATTCAGTTATGCTATATGTTTGGATGCTTTGGCCAACAATTGACCTTTAATACAATCGTGGTCCCATGAGAGTCTAAAGGAGCTATAAATAACTCTGCTGCATAAGCGCCATCATGGCGGCTATTGTTTGACTATGATGTGTCTCTGAAGATAGTTCTAACTCTATCAGTGGAATATTCCATTGATGAATTTATCACCTAATGGGCCCTTTGGATATGGAGCCTGGTTGGGGAAGTAGGTTACTGGGGAACGTGTCTCTGAAAGATACTGTCCCTGTCCCCTTCCTCTTCCTCCCTGCCTAGTGTCCACTGCAGGGTTAGCAGCTTTGCTTCACCAGCCAAAGCAGCAGAGAACTAAGTGATCACAGACTAGAAGCCCTGGGACCTGAACCCAAAGCAGTATTCTTTCCTTGAGTTGTTTTCTCAAGCATGCTTGTCCTAGTGACAGAAAGTCTACCATCAGTAGCAGCTGTAACATCGGAGTGAAATGCATTACTCAGGGGTCTACGGTAGTGCAGGTGTAAACAGACCAACTGCCTTCCAGTCCCGTAAAAGCACGGCACATATAATTATGTGCCATACACAACACTGGGCGATGATGAATGGCTGTTAGTGAGCTATGTATTTTCTCCATGACAGTTTTCATAAAAATAATTAGCTATGAACAGCCCCAGCTTGCGGGGGGATTCTAATAGGAGATAGCCATGGCATGTATGTTACTGCTGGAAAATAAGATGATGAGGTGGCAGCCAGTGGCAGTGAAGATCCATAGGCTAGGCTTACATGTGTCATTGTGTCATTTAAAAAAATTAAATGAAAATATTAATCAGTTAAAAGTTTAAAGTAGAGAGAAGCTTCTTATTGACGATATGAAGAAAGCATTTGCATCAAGCATATTTTAAGCTAAATAACCATGAAAGTCAAAAATAGTTAAAAGTTCATGAAGAAAATAGTTACTGTGAATTTGTTTTAGCTTATTGGAGGAAGATATTTTTAATATGTTTAGCGTTGCCTAAAAGCCAGAGTTTAAATGTCCTGGTAATGGCCGTAGGTTAGAAGGCAACTCGCTCAGCTCAGTGATCAGCTCACCCCGAGCATCTTCTAGTCCCCCAAGTACCATCAGTGCTAGAAGCCCACTTGAGTTATTTGTCAGAACACCAGGCAGAGGCAGCTGGAGATGGAAAGGAATATTTTGGCTCCTGGTTCAGGTGGGAAAATCCATCATGGCAGAGAAAGCATGGCAGCTGAAACAGCCTGTCTGTAACCCTCAGCAATTGGTCCACAGCTCTCCAGGCAAGGGAACAAAGAGCCAGGTGGGAAGGAAGGGCTGGGCTGTTAGCCTGCAAGTGTACCCAGCCCTACCCTACAGCTTGGCCTAATTTCCAAAGGCTCCCAAAACAGCACTGTCAGCCAGGTGAGGCAGCATGGACCTGTGATTTTAGATACTTAGGGAACAGACTCAGAAGAGTCAAGGCCTGCTTGGACTTAGTAAGGCCCTATCTCAAATTAAAATGGGCCAAGGATATGACTGTACGGTAGTGTTTTCCTACCATGAAATAATCACAAGTTGGAGAAAAACCTAGCAATGTCAGCTAAGGACCAAATGTTCAAATACATAAGATTGTATGTGTATGTGTCTGTGTGTGTGTGCTGGTTAGTTATGTCAGTTTGACTTAAACTAGGAAGGGGAACCTATATTGGGAAAATACCTCCAACAGACTAGCTTGTAGGCAAACCTGAGGGACATTTTCCTGATTGATGATTGCTGTGGGCAATTCCATCCCTGGGCAGGTGGTCCTGAAGTGTATGAGACAGCAGGCTGGGAAAGGCAGGGAAAGCAAAACAGTAAGCATTTTTCCTCCATAGCCTCCTCTTCAGTTCCTGCCTCCAGGTTCCTGCCCTCCTCCATCTTCAGTGATGGTCTGACCATAAAGCGGAACTTGAAATAAACCTTTTTCTCCCCAAGTTTCTTTTGGTCATTGTGGTGGCTGAAGAAGAATGGCCCTCATAGATTCATGTATTTGAAAGCTTGGTCACCAGGGAGTGATATTATCTGAAAGGATTAGGAGGTGTGGCCTTCTCAGAGGAAGTACATCACTGGGGGTGGGCTTTGAGGTTTCAAGAAGTAGAAGCCAGGCCCAGTGTTTTTCTTCCTGCTGTTTGTGGATCCACATGTAGAACTTTCATCTGTGTCTCCAGCACTGTGTCTGCCTGCATGCTACCGTGTTTCCTGTCATGATGGCAATGGACTAAACCTCTGAAACTGTAAGCTAGCTCCAGTTAGATGCTATCTTTTATAAGAGTTGTCATGTCACGGTGTCACCAACCAAGACAGTTATGGTACTTATTACACAAATGAAGACACTCAACAAGCCAGCTCTTCTGTTTTTGAATGTTTACACACATGGGTATTTACCCTTATGCTACAATTTTCTATAGTATTTGACGGAGTAATGTGCTGTCCAGGTACATAGCCCAAGAGAAAAAGGCCGCATTATATAGCTTAAGTACATAGTAGGTTGCCCATTATCCTGTCTAGGTTTGTGTTGGCGTACTATGATGTTTGCACATGATGAAATTGTATTTATCAGAACATACGTCAATGTCCAGTGATTCATTCTATTAATCAGTTACTGAAAATTGAGCATTAGCAAAATTTACAAATTGTTAAATTAATTGTTGTTCACATTTAATTATTGGGTGTATGTGCAAATGCTCGTACTTTATGCATCAGTTCTGAGGTAGGACAGACGATAATTTTGGGGAGCCCATTCTCTCCTACCATTACATGAGTACTTCTACACATAGTTACTGAAGATTAATTTCAGGTCATCAGATTTGGCAATAAGCACCCATCAAATTGTTGATTGTTTTGTTTGTTTGTTTGCTTTTGTTATCAGGGTCTCACTATGTAGTTCTGACTGTTCTGGAATTTACTATGTAGATCAGGCTGACCTCAAATGCACAGAGATCGGCCTACTCCAACCTTCTGAGTGCTGGGGTTAAAATGATGTGCTACCACAACCAGATCAAACTGTTAAATTAAAAACAACAACAACAACAACAACAACAACAACAAAAACAGCAGTTATTTCTAGGTATGGTGGCCCAAGCCTGTGATCTCAGCACTCAGGGCCAGCCTATGCTATAGACTGACTCTGTCTTTAAAAAAAAAAAAAGAAAAGAAAAAACTCCCCTTTGACCATCAAACTTTTTTCCCTAAGTACTTTAATATTGTTCTTTCTTTAATTGAGTTTTATCATTCCTTCTATGTCTAGACTTATTCAAGAAAAGAACTAGACACATGTACACAAACCTATGCCTGCCTGAGTGAGCATGACTACACATACACCATTATGTATACACACAAGCACCCATTTAGCAAATCGTTCTTGGGGGTCTACCCTATGCAATGATCCATCCCAGATGCTTGAACACAACAGTGAACTAAACCAATGCCCCTGCTTTGTATAGCTCGGCTCTCACGGGGCCTGGAGACTCACAGGGAACAGACACTTGAGTTCCTAGAGAAACACAGATAACTCCATTGCTAATACGATGTCACATTCCTTGAAGGGCAGGGATGATCCACCCCTGTCGCACAGCCCTAAAAATAGTACTCAGGGACCACAGTCCATGTGCACTCTCTCCAGAACTTTGCTGAAAGATTGCACACTTATTTTACTTTATGTGTACATGTGAGCATCTGTATCAATGTCTGCCCCATGCGTGGGTGTCAGAAGAGTGAGAGATCCCCTGGAGATAGAGAGACAGCTCTTACCAACTGTCTGATGCGAGCATAAGGTCTTCTGGAGGAGCCAAGAGCTCTAAACCCTGAGGTAGCTCTACAACCACATTTTGAGTTTTTGAGGCAACGTCCAGCAAATCCTAGGGCGGCCTCAGACTCCCTTTGTGGGATGGAGGCTTTAAACTTCTGATCTTCCTTTTCCATAGATTATGACTATGTGTCAACATGCTAGGAATTGACCCAAAGGCTTCATACATGTTGGGCAAGCACTTTACCTACTAAGCCATACGCTCAGCCCTTTACTGGGAGATTTTTTTAATGAATTAAATATGTATCTCTTTATGGTGCTTTGAATAAAATTTCTTTAAGAAAAACTTATGTTTTTAGTAATCTTATGTCATTTAGAGGCATTTAGTCAGTGTTCTCTCTTGTGTTAGAAACCAGAGGTGAAGTAACTTAGGCCAGAAACAAAGCAAAAACTTTAGGATTGGTTATTTTATTTTGTTAAGATAAAATTTCATGTAGTCCGGGCTACCCTTGAACATGCTGTGTAACCAAGTGTAACGTCTCAACCTTCCTATCTCTACTTCCAAAGGACTGGGATTCCAGGAATAAGCTTCTACGCCCAGGTAAAATAATTAAGACAACAACAGACTCCACTATGCATTAATAAGTGGTGACCCCATTGTTCTGAAGGACATGTGAAACCCCAGACTCTAGTTAACAGCACTCTGTCATCTCTCAGGCTGTGAGCTCATCTCTCTTTTTCTGAAACCAGCCTCTTTTGTAGAGTAAGGATGACCACATTTTCAACTTTCAAATCCCACATTCTTTTACAAGGGAACACAGGATTCATTACCAATCCCTAATCTGAGAAACTCTGAGGCAATTGTGCTGGAAGCCAGTGAATCTGCTACAGACTGTTCCGGTAGCTAACTGACCAAGTCAGCAGGAAACCCTTAATCCAAGGAACTTGACCCCGGGGCTTGATTCTTGCACATACTGGACATATGGACATATGGACATACTGGGCATATGGTCTGCTGTGATAAAATCTAAGACTTTCTCATCAGCCCCCTTCCTGAGAAGGTGTAGTCAAGATTAAGTGAGATATAAGAAGTGGTCTAGAAAGAGTAGATAGATATTGCTAGCCAGAGTCAGGCTAGTGAGCCCTAAAGTCACAGTAAGGTGTCTTTTACATACACAAGTCTATGTGTCTACAGCTTAGGAGTTTTCTTGTAATAACCAAAGATTGTATGTAAAAAAAAGTAAAGATATATATCTATCTATCTATATATAGATATATATATAGATAGATAGATATATATATTTAAAAACAAGAAAATGGTGACTGGAGAGATGGCTCCGCAGTTAAGAACACTTCTTGCTCTTGCAGAGGACCCAGATTTGATGCCCAGACCTCTGCGGTGGCTCACAGCTATTTGTAACTCCGGTTCCAGGGAATGCAGCGCCCCTCCTGGTCAGAGAAAGCACTGCATACATACTCTACCAGTCCTACATCAGGTAAAACATCCCTACACAGAGAATACAAACGAACAAGCTAAACATCTTGAACCTAAGATGTTAATGTAAAAATGTTCAGCAAACACAGATTCCATTTATTTAAAAATATCAATGTCCCGAGAAAACAGCTCTGAGTTTATCTTTGTTTTCCCCTTGATAATGAGTGCTTTCTCCAATAAATGAAACTGTATCGGAGCAGGTAATTGTCTCTTTCCTCAGTGGCCAGGCTGACAGCCTCAATTGGTTCCACGGTCTTGAACTTTCTGCCAAGCATTTGTACGTGAGGGCTAACAAATGGGATGGTAGGGCACAGACAGCTTTTCTGAGTCTGGTGAACACGTAACAGCATGCAGTCATACAGGTGTCATTCAAGTATACATGTTAGGAATGATGGTCAGTCTCCTACAGCATACAGAAGGCCCAGTTTCAGGCTTTGTAGTAATGAGGGGAGCGGGCCCTGCTTTTCGTCCAGCCCAGCTCCCGCACGGCTAGCTTATACCCCGAA
>LOEQ01010454.1:17855-28791 GCA_001685075.1 Bramus lutescens | reverse complement strand
TAAGGGCTGGCCTATCAAAAGGCCAAGGCAGTTTCTTTATTAATCAATGAAAGTGACACATAGACAGATGACCCTCCTACATCAAGGCTTCAATCTCCAACTGAAATTCAAAGCCTTTGCCAATGTCCCTGAAGGCTTCCGGCTCATCTTGGGACCGACTGTGGACTCCTGCCCCGCCAGCTGCCTAGTTTTGCTTTGGCCACTCTTTCCGCTCGCCTCAGTCACATCCTTGACAGACTCACCACGCTCAACTCCTTTCTTCCTCTTTCCCCCACTGTAGCTTGCAACTCTCACGCACTTATTTAAGATCGAGCCTTAAAGTAAAGTAAGCCATCGCTTTCCTAGTCCTGCTTCCAAATTCCACAGATCCTTCTTGTTTCTTTAAACTCATGGCCTCCTGCATTGAGAGGACCAACGGCAGGAAGGGTGGTGACTCAAATCCAGGGCCCCAGAAAACAAAACACCCACGAATGACTCAGAAGCTGGAGCCGGGGAGATTCCAACGTTTTCCTTGTTAAATCTTCAAGTGTGGACAGCACCACTGGAGCCCGGGTGGACTGCTTGCACTGGCTCTACGGAGCTGGCTGCGGCTTAGCTGCGTCACCCGCCTGGGAGGGAGTTTACTGGGTCGGTGAGGGTGGCTGGGACTCGAATTTCTTTTTTCCAAATGTCGGAGAAAATCCAACACATCCTGTCTGAGTCAGTCTGAGCGCTTCGCATCTGGTTTACCGAGCCTTAGTCACCGCTCTCACCCCCTTGTTTTAATTGTGATTTTAATTAGACACAGGCCGTCGGAGTGGAGGAGGAAGAGGGCTTTATCTAAACCAGCTTTTTTTTTTCTTCCTGTCTGTGTGGTCTTTGGTTGGCCACTTGGATCTTATAATGATAAAGGAATTTTATTTTGGCACCTTTTTTTCTTTCTCTCAGAAGTTTAAAGGACCTTCCTGAACTTCGCATTTACATTTTTTTTAAATGGCAAAGATGAAGGTTTTTGAGGCAAAACGCTTTGAATTCCTGGGATGAAAGAGAGCTCATAAAGAGACGTTGACCTCGTTTAATTTTTAAAACAGCCTTTCACATACGTGTGTGGACAGAAGTAGCTCGAGGCAGCTGATTTCAAGGAGGGGATCTCCCTGCCTCTAGCTGGTTCTTTTCATGCCTGTTTCCTGAGCCAAAGCTTTTGTGGTAGGCAGGTACTCAGGCTCGAGCTACGGAGGTATCCCTCACCCACTCCAGCCCCACATCTAGGCCTGGTACTTCCGCGGATTGTCCCGTGGGTCTGAGCACACTCCTCTTGGGGGAAGAAAATGAACTGTAGATCAGAAGAGAAAGTGCACATTCAGAAGCTCTTGCTGCCTTGGCCTCCAAAGTCTCCCTGATTCTCGGGGTGATACTTGACGGGACACGCTGTCTATCATTCGTACTGGGAAGACAATGAAATATCCCTAAGCAGTTTGGGAGCAACCGTTGCCTGTGTTCCAAACCTGACATAGACAATAAAGTCAGTTTCTCCTCTGCCTCATTGAGCAAGGACAGCGTTTTTCTTCCTGGTTCCGCACATTACTTAACGTGTTCTGCGTATGCAAACATGCAGATACTTTTAACCTCATGCAATACTGGAATGCAGTAGGAAAATGGAACATTCCAGCTACTTTGTAGACTGTGGGGTCCAGGGGTCCCTGCTTGATGTTTCTTTACATTTTCTGTGTTTTCATGAGAAGATTGAGAACTTGAGTTTCACGACTTACTCTCCTTAAGGTTCCAAAATAATGAAGTTGTACAGTTTAAAAGGTAGATGGTATTTGTTATAGAGAGTAGTTGTCTGTTTTGTTTTGTTTTTCCCTTCCCCAATGCCCACTACCAAAGACATCTAGTTTATCCTCCACGCTGCTCTGGGTAGGTTTATCCTGTGTGCTGGTTTGGGTGTAAGATGATCCCACAAAACTCTTGGATTCAACTCTAGCTGGTGCTTATTGGGGAGATATGGAGCCTTTAGGAGAAGAGGCAGAGCTAGTAGAAATGAGGTGCTGGGGGGAGGAGGGAGGACAGGCTCCTTCCTTCCTGGTGGACTGGGGAGTAGCAAGCCCATGCTGCTAGGTCCTGGGCGGAAGCCATCCTGCAGGAAGGTCTTGCACTATCACTTAGCTATCCTTTCCCTCAACCCCAAGATTGCATTTTGTTTCTTGAATCATTTTTGTTTCCTTTAGATTTATCTTCAACTTATTTGGTGTTTATTGATTCTTTGTTGTTGTTGCTTTTGAGATAGGATCTCAGTATGTAGTTTATTCTGACCCAGATTCACGGTAGAGCTTAGGCTAGCCTTAAACTTGGGTTTCTCTACACAGCCTCCCAAATTCTTCTCTTCTGCCCCCTCCTCCTTACCCCCATTTCCCAAGCAGGCACATCTTGCATGTGTGCTGTATGGCGCCTGTACACGTGTGTGCATATGCACACGTAGGCGAGAGACTGATACTGAAGGCTTTACTGGATTTCTCTCTGCCTCTATGTTTGGGGACAAGGTCTCTCAGTGAGCCTGTGTCAGGGTCCGTATGCCCCAACATAGAAACTATTTTTCCCTAACTGGACCTCTGGCTCTTACGATCTTTCTGATTTTCACAGATCCTTCTGGGGTCTATTTGGTTCCCTTTCCAATAACAGTAGTACCTACGAGGGGCTTAATGCTTTTAATAAAATTGTTTTCTAAATGTAGATTCTAAATGTAGATTCTAATGCTTATCCATTTCCAGTAGTGACAGTTCCTTGGCATTTTCTTTCTTTCTTTTTTTTTTCTTTTGGTTTTTCAAGACAGGTTTTCTCTGTGTAGCTTTTGGAACTAGCTCTTGTAAACAAGGCTGGCCTTGAACTCACAGAGATCTGCCTGCCTCTGCCTCCCGAGTGCTGGGATTAAAGGTGTGCACCACCGCCACCCAGCCCCTTAGCATTTTCTAATGTCATGGGATCAGATTTGGAGGTCTGGCTTTTGCTATGCCTTCTTGGACAGGATTCGGTCATGGTGTTTATCACAGCAATAGAAGGTAAAGTAGGAAAAGAGTGGTTACTCTAAATTAAGTAACCTTTTGTGCATCCAGGGTTTGCTCTGCTTTCCTATTTTTGTCCACAACCTGGTGTCATCTAGGCTTGGCATTTCACTTTGGATTTGGTTTCATTCCATGAATAACTAATCCAAAGTATGAGCTGCTTTGAGCATGATGCTCAAGCAGAAAGACAGAGTTCATCCACGATGGTCAAGCAGAAAGACAGAGTTCATCCATGATGGTCAAGCAGAAAGAGAGAGTTCATCCACGATGGTCAAGCAGAAAGAGAGAGTTCATCCATGATGGTCAAGCAGAAAGAGAGAGTTCATCCATGATGGTCAAGCAGAAAGACAGAGTTCATCCACGATGGTCAAGCAGAAAGACAGAAGTTGATCATGCCTCAGATTATGAATCTTGTTACTAGATGTTTCCCAAGTGCTAGAATTTAGATATTTATGGTTTGGGAGAGTCTGAGTGTTCTAGAAATGGGGGGTGCTTAAAGCAAAATGGTAATCTGGGCTGGCAATTAGGACAGTGCTTTCAGGTTTCTTGCCAAAGCAGGGTGTGTGTGTGTGTGTGTGTGTGTGTGTGTGTGGTGTACAGTGTGTACATGTGTGGTCCATAACCAGGGAAACTAGGATAGTTGAAGCTCAGAACCAATTTTTAGCCTTTTGTCTGGAACATTCCTGAGTAGGTTCAGAGCTTGAATGTCCTGTAAGGTTAGACCAAAGCTTGGAAAAATCACCTGGTGTCTGAACAAATTGCAGCCCACAAATGCTACGTTGCTCTGGCAGAATGTTACTTTCCCCCTTTAAAAGGAACCCAGACTCTTTTTCGTTTCATATTTTTGGATTTTGAAGTGTCCATCCCCAAATTCTTTTCAAAACTTTATTTTTCCCCTGATTTTGCAAGCATTGAAATAAAGAGAGTTAATACCTAATCTGCAAGTCAAATTGAATAAAATTTTTGTCAGTCTATAGAATGCTTTTTCTCTGTCTCTCCCTCTCTGTCTCTCTCTCTCTGTCTCTCTGTTTCTGTCTCTCTCTCTCTCACACACACACACACACACACACACAGAGCACACATCCTGGATACACAACTTGCTTGTTTTCTTTAATCATACTCCGAAATGCTGATATGAAAGGGCATGGCCAAATAAGATACAGCCAACCTGGTGATTTGAAGTGTCTCCCTAATGATGATAATTTTTAATTCATTAGACACTAGAATATTTTCTAAAAGTCCCGGGCTGTTCTGGGCACTTGCTGCATGAAGTTGAAAAGAATGAAGAATCTGGTTGTGAAGGAGACTCCGGGAATAAACTATAGTTCTTTCGGGGGGGGGGCACCTACACACACATGAGTAGGTGCCTGTGTGTATGTTGAGATGCATCTAGAGACCCTGGTTCAATTTTGCTTTTTTGAGACAGCCTCTATCACCGCAAAGTGGCGTTTCCTATTTAGGTTAGGTTGGCTGGCCAGAGAACTCCAGGAATCCACCTGTCTCTGCCTCCCCAACCCTGGCATTACCAGCTTGTGCCTCTGCTCACAGTTTTTTATGAGGGTTCTGGGGATTTGAACTCAGGTCCTCTTGTTTGCACAGGTATCACTTTTCTATGTGAGCTACACTATGTTCCCAGCACCCATCTAATACAATTCTGGTGGCAAAAGCTGTAAGAGACGTTGGAGCACTGTACTGAGGGGTGTGATTAAGTTGCTTACCTTGGGTGAGAGGCTTCAGGGCAAGAAAGCAATCCCTGCAAGCATATCCCAGTTTAGGAGAAGGTCATTCGTGTTCCAAGAGCAGGTAGGCAACACCATGCACCAGCAGAGATTGACCCAACTGCTTTTGCATGCAAAATATGAATCAGTTGATCCACAGAGTTGTTCTTGGCATCATTTTAATCTCCTTATTTCTTGTCCATACTATCTTCAAATAGTCAGTAAATTCTACTGGGAAAAAAATTTAAATGATTCATGTTTATAATCCTACCATTCAAGAGGGTGAGGCTAATTTAGGCTATATAATGAGACCTTATCTAAAAAAAAAGCTGTCATCTTTTTGTTAAAACACACACATCTTCATAACAACTAGCCTCATTTAAATCACCTCTTGTCTGTACTACGACAACAATTTGCTGATTGGTTTTATTAGTTTTCTGTTTCTGAGAAACAAATTCTACAAATGTGATTGACAGCTTCAAACCACACAAATGTTCTGTGTTGGGTTCCCTGGATTGGAGTCTGGAAGTGGCTTAAGTCACACACCCATTTCAGGTCCCAGTCTGTAATGAAAATAATTTGTAGGTCGCATTCTTAACCCTTGGTCCCACCAGGAAAGTGTCCACTTCCAAGCTCACTCACAGGCTGTGACAGTCAGCTCTCTGGTTATACAACAGAGGCACAGCTTCTTACTGGCTCCTGGCTAAGGGCCTCCTTTGGGTCTGAGGTGCCTCTCACAGCTCCTAGCAAGTGCCTGTCCTTGGGCAGCTCACACCAAGATGGTTGGTTTATGATGTAACTAACAATCTCAGTTCAGCTCTGCTGGCGTAAGTCTTGGGTAGCATGACCCAAACATGATGGCTTAAGTCTTGGGTAGCATGACCCAAGCATGAGTGTGACAGTCACATACAGGAGAGAGGTCCAGTCCAGGGCAGAACTTCCTGGTTGCCACTGGGAGGTGTGGTCACTGTATCAGTGTCTCAGCTTCTACTCATTCTGTCCTATATTTTATCCTCCAGAGATACCTCATTGCAGCCCTGCTCCAATGTAAAGCTAAATGGCATTCTCCTGCCTCATGCATAGATGACCACTGACCACACCATTTGCTTCGTTCCCAGGTGGTCGTCCCTGGCCTATCCTTCCACAGTCAGACTGCCATGAGCTACCTTTCCTATCCTCATTTCTTCCCTTTTCCCTAGCTGTTAGTAGCCACCACTCTCCTCTTCATTTGTCTGAGGCCACTGTTCCAGAGTCCACATAACTGATGACGTCATGTGTTAATCTTCCTTTGCCTGATTGCTTCACTAAGTGATCTCCAGTTTCATACACATTGTCACAAGTGACAGGATTTTGTTTTTTATGCCTGAATATGATTCCATGGTATATATTTATCACATTTTCTTCATTCATCAGATGATGGGTGTTTGGGTTGTTTCTATTTCTTTGTGACCATGAATACTGCTGTCATAAATATATGAAGAAATATATGAATGCAGAAGTCTTTTTGATGAACAGATTGATTTCCTTTGCACACATACCCAGCAGTGGGATTTCTGGACCATACAACAGTTCTAATTTTTGTATGGATATGTGTTCATGTGCCTACATACATACACGTGCAGGTTTGCTTGCTTGTGTGCCTGCTTGCATGTGGAGGCTGGAGGTTAACATCAGTGTCTTTCACGATCTTTGTTGGGAGTCAGAGTCTCTCACTGAACCTAGAATTTGCTAACTTGATGAGACTGGCTGGCCAGTAAGGCCTAGGGAACCTTCTGTTTCCGTGTACCCTGGGGATTATAGGCACACACCATTGCACCCTGCTTTTGATGTGGATTCTGGGGACTATACACAGGTCCTTCTGAATGACAGAGAACATTTCTTAATACAGCTGTTGGCCACTCATGTGATTTCTGTTAACATGTATTGTTCGTTTTTTATTTGTTTTAGGATATTGAGTTTATTCGAGTTTCTATACACTCAGGATTTTAAGCCCTGGTCAAATGAACAGCTTGCAGATATCTCCCATTCTATAGATGATTATCTTTTCTATACACTCAGGATTTTAAGCCCTGGTCAAATGAATAGCTTGCAGATATCTCCCATTCTATAGATTATCTTTTCACTTGCTGAACAGAAGTTTTTCGATCCAGTGTTGTTCCATTTATTTTCTCTCTTGTTCCCAATGCTTTGGCATCTTGCATTTCAAGGTTGAGGAGAAGAAAACCAGAAAAAAAATCAACAAAATGCAAAGTTGATCCTTTGGAAAGATCATCAAAGCTTGACTGACAAAAAAGACAAAAACAAAACATAACAAAACAAAACAAACAAACAAACAAAAATAAACAAAGCAGAGAACTGAAATCAGCATGAATGAAAATGGTACCAGCACTGCCAACCTTGTGCAAACATAAGGGAAACTGGGTTTGCCGGCAGTCAGGGTACAGGTACCAGGACTGTGAGTTTGAGGCCAGTCTGTACTAAATAGCAAGTCCCAGTCCCAGGACAGTCTGAGTTAAAAAATGAGACTTGGTCTCATAAAAAACAGCATACAAATAGGTAAATAAGTAAATAAAGGTGTATTATATGAGGATGCTATGGACAGGTTTTCTAAGAAAGATGATAACCTAGACAATGTGAACACATGTCTATAAAGGGCAAAGCTGCAAAACTGATTTAAATATAGTCATTTTGAACAGATGGGCAACGAGCCACAAAGACTGATGGGTAATGAGAACTTCTCTATGAGACCAGGGCCAGATCACTCCATAGAAGAACTCTGCAAACACTAAAGAAGAGTTAACCTAAGTCCTCTATAGAAATTTGTAAAAGAAAGGACTACTTCTTCCGCAATTTTAAGAGGCCAGCAAAACTAGATAAAGAAAAGTATAGACAAACATCTTCTATGAATATAAATACAGATGGAAAAAAAACTTTTTAAAAAATTGTTAGCAAGCTGTTAGCTGTATACAAAAACAGACATTATACTATGGCTCAGTTGGGCTTACCCCAGGAATGCAAGTTTGGTTCAGCCAACAAGGACATATGAATTCAGTTGTACATCATGATGACAGACTAAAGATAAGAGCACATGATCATCTTCATAGAGGTAGCAAAGCCGTTCAAAAGAAAAATCTAGAACTCTTTCTCAGTATAATTCATTCTTCACGTCTCTGAAGTTTGCTGTCTTCTATGGTGACTCTGGGCTATGAAGGGGAATACCCTGGTAGGAACTGAATCAAGCCAAGGGGCCCTGGCTACATTCCAGAGATGCTCCAGTTTGAGTCCTTTGATAAGCAGGAATTCCAGAAGAGAGCTTCTTTGAACAAACGGTAGTGCTGATCTTTTAAAAAGAAGTCGGTAATAGACCCACACGATGATTTAAAAACTTTCCACACTCTCTCTAAAGCCTTGTAAAGGACCGAGCATGAATGAGTTAGCTTTCCTTGCCACCTTGGAAAAGTTTTGCTTTCTCCCCCACATGACCAGTTGGTAAGAATCCAAGGGTGACCTGCAATTCACAAGACTATCCAGGCATACTCATACTCTAATGGGGCTCAACCATGACCATGAATAGGAACAAAAAGTCTAATGCGTAGGCACAGTACCTGATATTGGGTCACAAGGAAAGGACGAGCACATGATTGGGCTGTCAATTCCTGATATTTGTTAAGGACAAAAAATTAGCCAGGCCTGCAGGCTTATAGAAAGTAGATGGCCTTCAGGTAGGGCCTCTGCATTCCAGTATGGCTGTTTACCATAGCATGGTGTAGTCTTAGAACACATAGGTATCATAGAAATGGTGCCTGGCCAGAAGCTACTTATTTTATCTGTATTCCCTACTGTTCAGTTACCCACTTCACCAATATTTATTATGCTGGATTTACCAAGCAGCATTTAGACACAGAGGGCATATATTCTTAGTCACTTTGGTCTGAGAGACAAACAAAATGCTAAGGAGTTATTGAGTAGAAATAGCTGTCAAATGAAAGCAACAGAAAGGAGTGTGGTCCAGAGATAGGTTTCCTCTTTGGGGTGCTGATGGGAGGTTGGTAATGAAGCACAGAAGCCAGAGAAGTAGGTTCCTAAGTTAAGAGCCCTAAGGCAGACTGCAATGGAAGAAGCCAGGAGAGGGACATCAGGAAGACTTGGAAAATGAGAAAGGCTCACATTGCTTGCAGTCAAACAGACCCCGTGAGGAAGCTGGCCTGTGGACTGGGTCAGATGGGAAGCCACAGGTGGGTTATGAGTGAATGACTTCTGAGAGGGTAAGTGGAGACACATCTCCTCATGCTGGACCAGGGCTCTATCTCGGAGCTACACTCCTGGAGTTTCGAGTTTGCTTCAGAATTTGAGACAGGACCTCATTCAGTTTTCCAGTCCAGTCCTGAGCTCTCTCTTTAACTCTTCCAGGCCTTGAGCTTGTGGTCCTCTTGCCTCTGCCTCCTGAGGCAGGATTGCAGGTCTGGGCCACCAGGACTGGCTGCTCTAACATTTGAAAGGCCCACCCTGGGTGATATGTTAACTATACAGGGACAGAGGTGGTGGTAGGGTAACTGGGAAGAGGGTTAATGCAATAACTTGGGCAGGAGATGGCGGGGGACTAGAAAGCAGCAGCCACAGTGGAAGCAAGTGCCTGGATCCTGACAGCCAAGCCTCCTCTTTGCATCAAGGCTGAGCAAAGCATTCCACCATAGGGAATGGGCTCCAAAAAGTCAACTCATGCACCAGGGATAGATCCTGGTCCCATTGCCAGGGGACTGTCAACCAGACCAGGCTACACAACTTTTGTCATCGGAGGCCTTAGCTCTTCAGAGGAGGGGATGAAAGGGTGGGCTGGGGGAAAGGTAGTAGGGAGCGGGAACTGTGATTGGTATGTAAAATGAATTTAAAAAATGTTAAAATTAGCCAGGCGGTGGTGACACAGGCCTTTAATCTCAGCACTCAGGAGGCAGAGATAGGTGGATCTTTGGTCTACAGAGTGAGTTCCAGGACAGGCTCCAAACCTACAGAGAAACCCTGTCTTAAAAAACAAATGAACAAATATACATATACATATATATTTATATACACACATATGTATGTATATATGTATGTGTGTTTGTTTATATATAATTAAAAAAAGATTTGGAACTTGACTGGTCCTGTTACTTTACTGCATTTTCTTCCCATCCTGAGAACAGATTGGGGCGTGGGGAGGAAGAACAACAAGAGTCAGAACACAGTACAGATGAGCAAAGAACAAAAAGAAGATATGAAGGCAGCCAGCAAATGAAAACAGAAGTCGTGAAAACTGATAACCAACAGAAGTCAGAAAGGACCGGAAGGTGGAAAGGCTCTTTATTCTTCACCTTTTCTCATCTCCTCTCTGTCGATAGCACGAGAGTGAGGACAGGTTGCCCAGGGCGTAGTGGTACAGGACCCTAAATGTTATACGAGGTGTTCAAAGCCAGCCTGGGCTACATGTAGTGTGATTCTGTCTCCAAATATCAAGCGCCGGAAGAGTAGCTCAGTGGTAGAATGTTTGCGGGGCAGGTACAAGGTACTCGACTCCATCCACGGCACAGCAAACAGAAAGTAAATTTCATACTTTAGCAAAAGACCTCAGGAGAAACACTGGGAGCTGTTTTCAATGGGCCTGCCACAGTGGGAGGCTGAAGGAGGAGAGGCTCTTTCCTTCTCTCTTGGTCTCTCTCTCTCTTCTCTCTTTTGCTTTCTTTTTGGAGACAGTGTCTCATATTTGCCATGCTGGCCTCAAACTTGTTAGGTCCCCTGGGGTGGTGACCCTGACCTCCTCATCTTTCTCTCTCTACCTGCCAAGTGCTGGGAGCAAGAGGGGGTAACAGCACTGCACCACCAGGCCTAGTTTAACGCAGCACCAGGGATCGATCGAACCCAGGGCTCTGTGCATGCCAGGTAAGCTTACTACCAACTGAACTACATCCCCAGCCAGAGAGATTGATGATCTAGAAGAAAAAATTAAGACCCATGCAAGAGAAGGAACTATCTGCTCAAAGGTGTAGATAGATTCTATTGATCTATTAATCATCGCTTTTGATGAAAGTTAAGTAGTGGGTGCTGACCCAGAATATTTGCCTCCTACCTTCCAGGAGAGAATAATCTAATTTACTTCAAAGAAAAACTCAGTATATTCCAGATCCCCCTGTACAATCTCACACAGCA
>LOEQ01010453.1:0-34480 GCA_001685075.1 Bramus lutescens | reverse complement strand
TACATCCACAGCCTCCTATCTTCAGAACTCCTCTTTTAAGCCCCATCAGAACCATCTTTTATTGTCCATAAAGACATCTGGCTTCTCGGTGGCAAACCCCAAGTACCCTTTTACCCATCTTGAGGACCAGTCTCCTAGGAATAAATAACTCTTCATTGTTTTTTAAAGATAACCTTTACAGAGCTTGCTTATAATAACATCCATCAATAATGGGGTCAGACTCCTGGGAATAATGAATTACTCCATCTGTGTTCCATGTCTTTGCTGCCTTTTATTTTCACCGACAGATTGAGAGGTTTTCGGGCTGCAGCGTCTATCCCTGAACAGCACTGTGTCGCTTTCGGAAACCGTCTAGACAGAGCTCTGCTTGTTACATGACAGACCTGGGAAGGAAATGTTCCAGAGGGAGACATTGCAGAAAAAGAATTTCATTTCATAAGCAGGCATTTACAATATTTCCTTCCTGGTACAGGCCACCTCACCTCCCGCCCTAATGTTTTTACCACCTTTACTCAAGGCATGACTCACAGCCCTATATTAAATTTGTTGAAACCTTAGATTGGATTGGGATGATTCCCAATCTATCATATACAGATTTAAGCTTATAGAGACATAGGTGCACATGAGTGCTGCATCATGCATACACATGCATGCAAACAATTTATAAACATACAGGCATGTGCACACATGCATATGTAAACAATACACATACACATGATGAAGTTGCTTGGTGGTTGAACAGGCACACGCAAGCTCATGCACACCACACACACACACACACACACACACACAAAGTGCATGGTATATAAGAGTACAAGAGCACATGTACCCCCACAGGCTTGCACACATGCATGTACATGTTCCTTCGTTTATGTGTTCATTTTCATCCTGATACTATTGTAAGAAATGGGTTGTCTTGGTCCCCTGGTTTTAGCCTTTCCCTCCTCAATGCAAGTTCTGGCCCTCAGAGTGGAGGCAGTCACAACACCTAGTTGAGACACTAGTGGGCACTGTAATCAGGGAGGAAGCGAGACCTAATGCTGGCTCTGCCACTGCAGTACCACAGGACATGTCCAACCTTCTGCTCCTCAGTGAGTGTGAACAAGCAAAGACAGGTGCTGTCATCTCTCAGCCCTTAAGATCCTTGGGGGAGTAGGCTCTGTGCCTCCATGGAGGCAGACACAGACCACTCTACAGCCAGCATATCTCTGTCTCCCAACCCAGCTTATTTACGATGCTTTTAACTCCAAGCAGACCCACTTCCAAACTCCTGCCCCTGACATAAATTACCTTAAAGGCCCGATTTGTATCATTGTGGTTGGATGGCGCCTAACCAGAAAGCACTCTGGCTTCTCAACAGCTTCAATCCAGGCAGCACTATGGATTATTTTTTTTCACCCTAATTGAGCACTTCAGAAAGGGGGGTTGAAAATCTTCAATAGGTTTCATTTTTAGGGAAAGCAATTTTGACTTATTAGGCACTGTTGGCTTCAAAAATGTGCTCGCTAATGACTTCTATTTAAATATTTTCCTCCAGCTGAGACACTTTAAAAAACATGGTGTTAATGGATTCAACATTCCCTAAATGAGGATTTTTCCCACTGCGGCCTCTGAACTTTCTTGGCCAGATATTCTCCAGGGATAAGGAGGTGCCAGATGCATCTTGGCAAGACCCTGGAGATTGGGTGATGGCTACTTTCCCCTCTCCCTAGCACTTACAGAAGTGATGATTTGCTACCTGGAAGTGTAAGTTGAGACAGGATCCCTAGGCTGCCCATCACTACAGGATTAAATCCAAGCCATTGAACCCCTTGGAGAAAGTCCAAGCACCCTTTACCTTAGATTTTTCTCCTCACTATAGGACCTCTTGAGTCACAGATAAGAATATATGACATTGAAATGCTCCATCCAAACTTGTGCCTGTCTTCATGGGTGTAGGACCTTTATGGTTTCATGGGACCTGGCACCAAGAGGCCCGTGGCTAATTTTTGACTTGTTGTTCCCATCTTGAAATTTTCACTTGTTGGTGAATACTGTCCCACATTTTCAATCTGCAGTGGGTTCTGTCTATTACACATCTGCTCATGGTTGGGTTTAGGGCTCTACACACACACACACACACACACACACACCCCTTGCCCCCATCTTCCACTATTTGTATATGCAAAGCCCAGCCCTACTACTCCTAGTTCACACAAGAGATTTTGGGAAGGGTATAGTGGACAGGGCAAAAGGCACGGCCCGGGGCCTGAATGACATCAAAGGCTAGAACGTTGACTTAAGTATGGACAACCAAAATATCCATCTGAAAAATGCAGACATCCTGTTCCTACTTCCTAAGTTGTTGTGAACTCTGAGGGACAATGTGCGAGCATGGGAACGTGTCTGGTATGGGAGGACTGGTTGACACTGCCTGGCACCGTTGCCATCCCTTCAGGACTGATTTCATACCGACCCTAATGAGACCTTTCCTAGCTGTCTGGAATCCTTCCCTTCCAGGTAGCTGGCGCCTGTCTGTGCTCTCCAGCTTCCTTTCCTGTCAGTACTGCAATTACACTGGTGTGTCACAACTGTCTGTCAGGAGAGCTTAGGATCACTTTCCTTTGCTGGTGCCAAGAGCCTGCTCAGGCTTGGGCAAAGAGAGAGGCTGCTAGAAGAAGGGTATCTGCTAGAACATAGGGCAAGAATATTATCCGAGCCCCGAAATGAAAATCCAGAAGCCTCCAGAAATGCAGGATGATCCTTCTTACTTCTAATAGTATTTAAGCGTTGGTTCTTGCACTCAATCTTCTTCCCTCTCCTCCTCCCTCTTCTTCTCTTCTATCCTTTCCCTCCTCGACCTCCTCCCCTTGTCCTTGTCCTGCTCATCGGTTTCTTCTTCATGGCCTTCTGACTCACCTCCTTATTCTATGTGCTGCAAAGATGGATACTTCCCGATCCAGCCTCCTGCAAAGGCCTAAAGTGTCCCCTTGGCTTCCATCTCATCAAAAATAGGCAGGCGACTGTTGTACGCCAGCCTGCCAATTCCTTTATACTTGCTGCTCACTCCACCCATCTACCTTGGCTTACAGGGCCATGAAGCCTCGTCTTTGCCCCTTACAGTCTCCAGTTCATGCTTAGACTATAAATTGTTGTTGAATATGGGAGGAAGGCATGAACTATGGAGGAGGGTTTACCTTCCAACTTGGAAATAATGCCATCTCCTAGCTATTGTGCTCCTTGTAGAAACCCATTCGATGAGGCTGTGCTAGAATAAAAGCCTCTGAGGCAGCAGGTCACCCAAGGGTCGCTAGAGGATTTTTGCCTGGTTCCTCAGCTCCCTTCAAAGAGAATCCTGCTGACCTTTCCTGCCCACCACTAAAACCAAATCTAGGCCTGGTCTCCCTGAATATGCAGAGTGCTGCTTGAGGATTTAAGTTGATTTCCATAGGAGGGAACCTGCTCACTCAACAAAATCTATACTCTCAGAAATTATTTAAAGAGCAGAATTACATTCACTGGGGTCAGAGGGCCAGAAACACTAGAAACGCAATCCCAGCAGAACTGTAGTTAATTGACACCCTAGAACACATTGGGAGGCCAGAAATGCAGCTGAACTGCGTGCTTTTAGACCAAAGCCAGCACCAGGGACCCTGCTCCATTTACCAATGGAGGTATGGTCCCTGAGCTCATAGCACTGGCGGCTCCAGGACAATCTGCTCGTCCCTGATCGAACAGGACAGGAGCAGGTGCGAAGAGGAGAAAATGGCATGCCTGGATATGACTCCTTGGACTAATCCATTCAGATGTGAATTTGAAATGCACTTCCTGAGTCCCATTATCAATGGCATCAAGAATGGACTAGAAGGAAAATTTCTCTACCCTCTCCTGGTTTCCACATGGAAGGCTTTTCTAAGACACTCTCCAATCCCTCTCTGTCTCATTGTCCTCACAGGAGAGAGCTGGCTGAAGGCAGTCAGCACACCTAAATGAGATTGTACAGCTTGGCTCAGTATAATAGTGCAAGATACATAGACTTTTGTCTTTGTTCTTTATTAAACTTGTTCGGACACAAGGTTGCCACATGAGGATGCTGTTTGTTGAGGTGGGCTGCTCAGAGTCCCAAGTTTTTGCAGCAAAGGCCAAAAGCTATAAATACCTTCTAAAAATCAATGTTTTCACGTGGCCTAAGTCACAACCTTCTGGTCTTTAATGCAAGAACCATTTAAGAATATCACAAAACCGCAAAGCACAACTGGTCTAACTCAAACTTTTAGAAACCAAAGTCAAAATGCTTTTCACGTTGCTGTAGTTGAATTCTGAATGTCTTCAAAGACTCATGTGTTCGCTATAGGTGTCATGGCACTGCTGGGGGGTGACAAAGCCTTTAAGACGTGGGCCCTAGTAGAAGGTTTTCTGATCATGTTGGAGTGCATCCTTGAAGCTCAGGGGATGCTCCATCCTCCTGTTCCTGCTTCTTGACCACCATGTGTGAGCAGCTTGTTCTGCTATGTGTTCCTTCCATCCTGTACTACCTTGTACAGACCAGAAAGCAACAATATCCCCCAAACCTCAGAAATCATGAGCCAAAACAAGCATTTCTTCTTTTTAAGTTGATCATCGCAGATATTTTGTTATATTGACAAAAGACTGACAAGCATATAGGAGTCACAGCCACAGGCTCTTTTCTGCCTTTCCATACACAGATTTGACGTCTTAAATCCCAGTTTTGCTTATGTCTCTTAGTAAACCCAAGGTTTGGAACCTGTGGGTAAATCCTTAATAAATTGTACCTTAGCCCCTGTTTTGGGTTTTGAACAAATTGGGAAGAAAAATGAAAAAGTAAAAATAGAGGCCAAAATGTCAGGCTATGACTGTTAGAGACCAGGTGGAAAATGTGGCATCGTGCCTCTCAGGCAACTGTGTTGTTAGCACTAAACCCTGAAACTGGCAGACATCCCCACCATTGCAGGGACAAGACAGATTGCAGCAAGCTTCCCACGTGGAGGGAGGGTCATAGCGGAGTGAGACTGTAACTGGGAAAAGTTAAGAATAGCTATTGTTCTTCTTTTTTCCGTGTGTGTGTGTGTGTGTGTGTGTGTGTGTGTTCATGGGTATGCACATATGTGGGCACACATGCATACACGTGTGCTGGGGCAAGGAGGAAACCAGCCAACATTAGATGTCTTTCTCCATTGCTTACCATGTTATTTTTGAGATATGTCCTTTATGGGACCTAGGGCTCCCTGACTGGGCTGTACTGGCTGCAGCGAGCACCAGGGATCCTCTTGTCTGCACCTCCTGACTCTAAGATGGCAGGTGCATACTGCCACACCCAGCCTTTTCTGTGGGTTCTGGGGATCTAAACTCAGGTCCTTACACTTACTGCCTGAGCCATCTTCCCAGACTCAGCCTTTGTCTTTTGTGGTTAGTCTTGACCCCCAGTAGAGGGGCAAAGAACATGCTGTCATTCAAGGTGGAGGGGGGGAAGAGAGAGAGTTTTCTTGGGGGGCAGAGTTTTCCACTCTTCACCCAATCACCCTAACTGTGTGCTAGGCATCACTCTTTCCTCCTCCTTGCTCACTTCATACACAGAAACAGTCACCACTAAGTCCTGTTGACTTCAAATTTGCTTTCTAAACAAACTTTCCATCTGTCTTCTCTGTCACATACAATAGACACTGGTCCATGCTATCTCTCTCTCTCCTGGGAAACATTTGCTTGTTTTTGTTTTTGCTTTTTCACTTCCGAGTCAAATCTTTATCTAGCACAATAATCCTTCTAGAATAAAGTCTGGTTGAATCAATTCCCTTCTTAGGAACTCCTGCTTTCTCCAGCTCTGCATTCATCTCTAGGCTCACCTTGCCCCTGTTGCTCGTCCTGTGTCCCCATTACAGGGACCTTCTGGACTTCCAATGTATACTGTTTTCCATTCCCTAGGGACTTTAATATGTGTAGTTTGTTCTGTTGATTTATTTTCTTGGTTTTCTTTTACTTTTTCACCTGGAATATTTTAATAATCTTTCAAGGTAAAACAAAGCAAACAAAGAAACCAAACAATAACAACCAAATAACAACACTGTAGGAAGTACTAATAGTGTATGGTTTAAATTAAGAATGTCACCCACAGACTTTTGTTCTGGCCCCTTAGTCCCCAGCTGGTAACACAATTTTGAGAGGTCATGGCATCTTTAGGATTATGACCTAGATAGCAGAAATGATAGTAAAACACCCGCCCAGCTCCTGTGAATTGTGTGTTAAGTGAATGAAGCAAACATTTTAAGCACAGGTGAAAGGATGCAGGTGTCTACAGTGAGAGAAGAGGGTGTCTGCAGTCTTTCCAGGCAAGATGTGGTTGGAGCTCCCCCAAGAATTGGGTTCACAGGTTGAGAGCCAGCAAGGGCTGCCACCGCACAGATTCCTGGAAATGTTGAGGGAACTGGAAGAGATGTGATACTCTTCACGTATGTCTTAAATGGCTGCCAGGCTGTCACGAGAAGGAGGAAAAAGACATACTTTGGCATCCCCAAGTAGCCCATGGACCAGTATTCTGCAAGGCAAATTTTGTCACATTTTAAAAATTAAAACCGCTATGCTTTTCATCTAGGTTTTCACACAATCCGTACATGAGGCACTCAGTGAGCTTTCAATTATCCATTCAATTGTGTCTCATATCTGCCTGTCGGGGGCATGACCCCTCTCCCTGACACAGCTGACAGGAAGGGACAGATGTGCCTTGCTCAGGGTCAGGTAGGAGAGGATGAGCCCAGATGAACACTCAGGACCAGCTCATTCCAGAGCCTATACTATTGGGATACGGCCCCAGAGGGTAGAAGCTAGTGGTGAGTTCCTGTCCTGATAGTTATCCAGGGAAAGACTTGATCCATCACTTAGCTGAGAATAGACAGTGCACAGGAGACAGTGGGAGGGACATAGTGAATTGAAGGCCCTCTGATCCGTGGGCTGTGAGCGCATCCTCTCTTACCATTCCTAGTATCATAAAGGCTCTTACAGCAATGGCTTTGGCCTAATGAGCCTACTTTAAAAATTATCTACCTGCCCTTGGGTGCTAAATGATTAAAATACTTGCCAAGGTTCAAATTCCCAGAACCCATGTAAATACCTGGAGATCCTGGTGGTTCACCTGTAATTCCAGCCTCCAAAGAAGGGCCCAGAGCAAGCTGGCTATCTAGACTAACCATATTTGGTTAGTTTGATTGAGAGACCTTTTTCAAGCAATATGGAAGTAAGTTTGAGGCTGATTCCTGGCATCAATCTCAGTTCTCCACATGTATGTACTTACATTTGTACATGTAACCCCAAATATGCACAGAAGTACATGCAGGAAAACATGAATACATATGCATATGCAGTACACACACACACTTAGAAAGGGGGTAGGGTCCTACCTATCCTCTAGGTAGGCTGTCCCTACAAAACTCGTAGGCCACATCTAGGGTCCTACTCTACAAAACATTCCAAAAATTCTTCTCTAGAAAAAAAATGGTGCTCTGATTGATTAGTGATGTCTGTCAAGGGCACAGAATAGTAGCTGGTAGATACTTGCCACCCATTTGTCACCCTTGTTTTCTCTAGAACATACATTTAAGCTCTAAAGAGGCATAATTGGGTAATAGCCGTAAAGCCACATGCATAGAAGATGAGACCAGAGAACATCCTCTTAGAGCCAGAAAATGGATTAATTTCAACATGGAGATTCACAACCATCCAGATTCCAATTCCCTGTATCACTCAGCTTGCTTCCTTGTGGGCCTGTCCTTTAATTAGGAGGCTCTGCAAACACTTCAAAGCTGAGCAGCTCCCCAACCCAGTGCCCATCCCTGCCAACTCCCAACCTCCCCCCAGCAGCACCCCAGAGTGCCAGACTGGATTTTGATCACTCAAATCAGGATGTATGTTTCCCACTGTGAAATAAATAGCCATCCCCCAACCACATCTTTATCCCTGAAGCCAATTAGAGGCACAGCTGGTTTTCCAAGCAGAACTGGGAGGAAGCCACTCTGTCTCATCTCTGCCTTGGTGCCACAAGGATGCTGGGATCCTGTATCTTAGTTGCCCTGGCCTCCAGAAAATCATGAAACTTTTCTTGAACAAATGACCTACTGAGTGTTCTGTGACACCTTTGCCAGCCCAGTGACACACATCCTCTTTCTGATGCCTCAGATTTAAGATGGTAGGGTTTGGAGCCTGGTAGACCCCGTTTCAAATGCTAATTCTACCATGAACTTGCTATGTTGCTTTGGGCAAGTGGCTTAACTCATCTGAGCTCACTGTGTTCATTTCTGAAATAGGAATGATGTGACAAACCTCATGATCCTTTCATCAAGGTGCTTTCTCTTCCTTCATCCATCCCACTTGCCTATTCTGTGATCCGCTTCCTGCCCCTGCAATGCTTTTCATTCGAGCCTCTTCAGCTCTTCTCCGTCTAAGGCTTCCACCTGGATACATAGAACTCACTCTTGGACTGGTCATGTTTTAAGCCAGAGAGGCTGATGTCCAGAGCTGTCACAGTCTCTCCCTGTGGAGGGACATTAAGTTAGCATGGGGCAGATTTCCTCCTTCTAGGGAAAAACGCCTGAAAGAGGGAGAGAAACAGTTTGCTGTCCCCAAAGGAAGGACAAAAGGTTTACCCAGCCATAACTTTGTAGAGCAGAGCTGGTAACTAGGAGGAAATGGGTGAGTTAGAGGCCTCTTAAAAGGAGAAAAAAAATCATGAACTCAACTTCTTCATATCTGCAGTTTGGGGCACATTCTGAAGGGTCTACTGGAAGCCAGGGAGGGAAGGCTCACTGAGAGGAAGGTGAGACCTGGGCTCCAGTCCTAGCACAAGGGTCTATCTGACCAGGGAGACCGTAGTAGGAAGGTTTTTCTTCAGGGAGATGTTCCCTGGAGACACTTCCACAGTTGGAAGCGATGTTTGTCCTTAGGAACCAAGGAAGATGCTCTGCAGCCTGCTGAGAACAGAACTGGTCCACACAGTTGCCATCAGCCAGCTGCATGCAGCTATTTAAGGTTAAAATCAAATTAATTAAAATGAAATAAACTTGAAAATTTAGTTCTTCAGGCACAACTGGCCACATTTCAGAGGCTCAATTGCCACATGTGGTTAGTGGCTAGAGTGGTGTGGGATGACAGTGTGCCCACTGCTGTGGAAGGTTCTACTGCTCACACAAGGTCCAGGTGTACTGGGCGCTGCCCCATGCCTTACTATGCTTAGCGCCATCTCTGGGCTTCTGCCTAGAAGATATCACTGGTGAGTGGTACTGGTGCCTGTATTCCAACCCCTAGATGAACAACTCAAACCTCTCAAAACAGAGCCGATGTCTTTTTGGTTAGTGCAAAACCACTCCAGAGGAGTGCTGTTATGTGGACAAATCCACATCTGGCTGGATCAGTTTCCTTCAGAATCCCAAGGGAGGAGCAATTTAGCATGCAACTCCCCCAAGCAAGGGACGGAGCCAATGTCCAGGGGAGTTCACAGGCAATTGAATCAATCCATTGGTGATGAAGTCAGAGCCCTTGCAATCTATTCATTTCTGCTACTCCCCTTTCTGAACCCCATTGCATGGGTCCTAAGCTTTCAACACGTGAGTCGTGCAGTTAGAACACCAGTTCCACTGTTCTGTGTGAGCTCTGCTGAAAATCTCGGATGCCCTGGGCCTCAGTGTGTCACCTGCAACATAGACATGTTACCTCCCTCATGAGGCTATTTTTAAGGAAATGGATACACAAACATCTTCCTGGCAGTGGTCTGCCCAGAACTCCTCATCTGCAGCTGGCTGTGATCCCTGAATGACTGCCACGGGCATCTGAGGTCAGTTTGTCATGGTTCCTTCAACTTGCAGGTAGAAAGTGCTCCCTCTGGAGCATCAAACTGTACCTGAAGTGCCCTGTCCTTTGGGCACTGACTCTAGCTATCACAGGGCCATATGACCTGAGTCCTGGATACACCATGTTCCTCGGGCCATCATGGTCCACTCAGCTCACCTTGGAAAAATATCTAATACCTCTTACTAAAGGGAAAAAAAGCCCCAGAGACTTTAGAGGTAACCATGGCAACTGTCTTCTAAACTGGATTATTGTTACTTTATCAGAAAGTTCTCTTTCCTTCATCTTTCCGATGCCCCGAAGTTGGATGAATTTTTAAATGTGGTTTTATTGTATCTCAGAGCGAAATCTTTCCTGTGTGTAGCAGAGTCCTGTCCTCAAATCAGGATGAAAGCTGACGGGAGACTTGGATGCTTTTCAAAGCCAACCTTTCTCCTCTGCTGCAACCCACAACCACTGCTACTACCTAGCAGATCACGACACCTTCTGTGCCAAAGGGGTAACGCCACACTTTCCACGGACCACTCACTGGCTGAGGAGAACAGATGTGGACCACCTATGGCTCTGGAACAAATCAAAGTGGGGTGTGTAATAACAGCAGCACATATAAGCAGGGCCAGCCCCAGCCTCTTCCTGTGGCTCACCTGGTACCATCTCCCATACTCCTTTAAGCTGCTGCACCCGCTGGTCCAGGAGGATCAGGAGACTGTGGGACCCTAACACAGAGACTTGACACACTGGCCCTGCAGCTGATGGCTTAGGACACTGAGCAGAGAGGAGTGCTTGAGTGGTTGAAGCCCATCTGGGTTGTTTTAGGAGTGGGTGGTAGGTGAAGCCTCTTCCTCTCTGGTTCTAGGGTTCCCAAGTATGACCAAGCTAACTAATAATACTAAGCTAAGAGCCCATGGATGGGCTTGGGTCTTACAAGTGCTCTGTGATTGAGTGAATGCACTGACTCTACTAATTAATTCCTTGCTGTGTCTCTTTCAAGTTTTAGATGACAGAATGATTATTGGAGTTCATTATAAGCTACAAAGTGCTCCTAAATTCATGGGAGTGTTGTGATGGTCGTGCTGCTTGATAATAAGAAGACCACTAGTGGCTTGCCTGTCCAACCAGACAAATGGCAGGCAAATCGGACCTGGCTCAGGTCAGCTCTTTCAGAACAGCACAGGGACAAAACTGAAATAAACTCTTCCACACCTAAGCTAATTTTGTCATATTCTTTTGTACCAACAATAAGAAAAGTAACTAATACAGAATCCACTCATGAAATAACCTGCCCCAGGGAAAATGGCCAGGCTGGTGCAAACCCTAATCCCCAACCCCAAGATTAACCCTAACCCTAAACCCTAGCTCTATAACCCTAAGCCTTGACTCTAACCCTAATTCCAGTTTTAACCCCTAACCCTAAAACAAACCCCATTCACCCCTAAGTTCAGAGCCTTTATGGGAGACATAGCTTTCTACTGCTGAAAGTTAAGTCAAGTCCTTGGCCAGCTGAAGAGAGTAACGTGGATCCCTCCTCTAAGACAGGTGCTCTGGAAGGTCCTAGGACAGGAGCAACTGAGAGAGCAGTGTCACGAGGATGACACCCGTGCTCCATAGGTTGCTCATGGTGGGGACATCTTACATATGTGAAGTTGGAGGCACTCAGTCTAGACACAGTACTGAGGGGAGTGAGCTGGAACACTGACTGCACCTCTATTTAGGGATCTCTTCGCAGCTAAGGAAGAGCTAGTTTCTGGTGTACCTCTCTGAAGCTCTCAAGGCCTTATCCGGTAACTCCTCAGACTCTATTCTTGGGCACTGGGGCTTCACTTCTGTCTCTTTTTTTCTCCAGAAACCCTTTCTTAGTCCTCAAGCCCAAGTTTATGAGACTTGGAGAAGGGGTAGTTGAGAACAAGGCTGGGACATCTGGGGGTCCAGAAAGCCGTGGAAGGGTCTGGAGAAGACAAAAGAAATGATAGCGTCGTTTAGAGAGTCAACGGCCAGCTAGAAGAAGACCTGGATGCAAAACTCAAGGGTTACTCCTTTTTAAGGAGAATCTTGCTGGCATAACAAGGTCAGGCTACTGGTATACACACTATCAGTGCCCACATTGGCCCCAAGTTAGCACCTAGTGAGCAATTTCTTCATTCATAACTGACAGTATTTGGGGAACAACTCACTGGATTAAAGGGGTGGCCTTTTGTCTTCCTATCCTGGTCTCTGAGGGCGTAATCTTAGCTGGTCCATACTGTAAATACTGCTGAAAGGTCAGGCCTCGTGAAGCCCACAGCAGGGACATCTCAGCACCAACTTTGACCAAAGGAAGGAACAAAGCTGTTCCAAGGTTTCAAGTTGCCAGATTGTTCAAAATTTCTGCTTTTTCCCACCACTTATGACCAATGTTACCAATCCTGTTCCACCCCAAGAACAGCCTCCTATGCCATCTGACTCCTGCCTTAGCTCTGACCACACATTCTCACTCAGCCTCCTACCTGGACTCTGAGCAGCCTCCTCCTCTGCTTAAACTGGACCCCTCAGGAGTCTGCCTAAAGAACACACTGTTGATGATTATGAAAATGAGGATGATGATAATGATGATGATAAGGACAACGACAAGGACAATGATGACAAAAGCCACGTTAGCATAAACTGGGGCACTGATACACATTAATCCGATACACGCACTTCTTGTGTATGGCTCACTTACTCCTTATGACAATCCTAGGGAAAAGCTAGCATTATAAGCCCTGTTACAGTTTGAATTCACCCCTAAGCTCATGTATGGAAGCTTAATTAGCAACACAACTGTGTAATGGTCAGTGTTCAATTGCTCTGACAAAATACGTAAGACATCTAAACAAAAGAAATATTTATTTGGTCTCATGGTTTTCAAAAATTTCGACCTGCAGTTGTTGGCGCTGCTGCTTGGGGGACTGAAGTGAGGCAGGTCACCATGGCAAGAAGCATATGTAGCATTAAGTCATTCATCCCATAGGCCAGCAAGCAAAAAGAGACAGAAAGGGTCAGGGTCCCTCAGCCCCAGTGTCAGCATGCCTACAGTGATGTGACTTCCTTCTGCTAGGCCTGTCCTAGCTTCTTTTCTGTCGCTGTGGTAAAATACCCCAACCAAAAACAGCTTAGGGAGAAAGGATTTGGTTTAGATCACGATGCCAGGTTACAAATGTTGGCAGAAGGGAAGTCAAATTTGCAGGCACTTAAAACGGTCACCACTCACCCAGAGTCAAGAGCAAGACAGAATGAATGTACGCGTGCTCGTCGGTATTCAGTTCCCTCTCTCTACTTATTCGGCACAGGATCCCCTGCCTAGGGGATGGTGCTGCCTACAGTGGGTTGGGTCTTTCCACAGCAATTAACATAATCAAGACAGTCCCCCACAGACATGATCTACTGAGATTCTTTCTAGATGATTCTAGATTGGGTTAAGTTGACAATTAAAATTAGTCACTACAACCTCCTAAAGATTCCACTACTTCTCGGGCCAACAACCAAGCTTTCAACACAGAGGACTCTAGAGGACACTAAGGATCCAAACTGTACCAGTGATAGTGTTGGGAGGTGGAGCCTTCTGGCCCTGTGAGACTCTGGTCTCAGGAGTGGGTTAGCGCAGCTGTAAAAAGGGCTTGTGGTGGCTGCACCACTCTTTTCTGCCTTCTACACCTGAGTGTGCATAAAAAGGCTATTCCTAGACACCAGCATTTGGTCTTGGCTTTTCCACCTTTAGAACTGTGAGAGAATGTATTTCTGTTGTCTATGTTAACTAGCCTCTGATACTCTTGCACAGCATATCCCAAAAGGAACAAAGGCAATCCCTCCCTTTGCATGGGGGACTTGAGTCTCACAGGAGTTTAATCGACTGACTAAGAGGCACACCTGGTTTCCGGCTGGTATCTGTGTGACTCTGCAGTCCTTGTACTTAACACCCACATGTGTTCCAGTCCTCATGTCACTGATAAATTAGGTTTACTGTGAGACACAAGCAGCTTTCAGAGAACGGAGACATTGGTGAGAACAAATCACTTCTTTTACATATATCTTACACTCAGGCCATCAGCAAACCCATTCAACACGAATTCTAAACTATGGCTGGAAACTGGTCTTTCTCCCCACCCCTCTGCCCTGAGACTTGCTCCCACCTTCTCCAGCCCTTATAAAGCCACAAGAGACTCTGAATTGTCCTTGTGCTGCAGGTTATGTGTCATAGCAAACAGAAGGTGACTTTAAAAAACACAGAGGAGGGGAGATGGCTCAGTGGGCAAAGGGGGCTGCTGCTCAAACATGGTGACCTGAGTTCAATCCCTGGAACACATGTAAAGGTGAAAGAAGAGACATGATTCTGCAAACGTGTCCTTTGACCTCCATATACGTGCACATACACCTGCACACACACACACATACAGACACCCATCCATCATGCACACACACAACAGTAATAGCAATGGTGATGATGATAATAAGCTGAGTCAGGCTGTGTGAATCCTATGCCACGCACTTTGTGTGTATGAGTTTGTCATAAGAACTAAATGCATAAGAGGCTGGTGATGGGCATTTTCACAAATTTGTACAACATGAAAGACTGCACCCTATACCAATTTCCTGCTTTTTCCTAAGCACACGTTTTTCCTTTACACCTTCACACCTTGGATCTTTTTGTTTGTTTGGATTTATTTCATTTTTTTGAGACAGGGTTTCATACTGTATCCCACACTATTCCCAAACTCATGGCAATCTCCTGTCTTAGCCCACCAAGTGTTGAGTTATATCTGAGCCATTGTGCCTGGCTGAACCCCTGGGATTTGGCCAAGCTCTTCTCTTTGACTGGAAGTCTCCCTCCCTAGATCATGCTGCCCAGGTCTGGGCACCCATGGCCCAGCTCTTATTCTCTCTTCAATGACCTCTTCCTCAGAGCCCCCATCTGTGAACTTAGCCTTTCTGGAACCAAGGCTGTGGACCAGCTCCTTGGCTCACTGCCGGCTCCCTGCTGGGTATATGGCATAGAGGGGTTCCTCACACTCGGGGGCTGGAGCTCCCTGCCCCAACTGTATTCATGTTGGGACTTTGATAGATACTGGTTTAATTGGATCATAGTGGCAGAATTCAGGGAGCAGCCGTCTCCGTCTCAACTGTTCTTCCAATCAGAGGTCTAACTGCTTCTCCATGATATAAATTAATTGATTCAAGAGCCGTTTTCTTAAAGAAAAGAAAGCAGTTTAGGATTTTAAAAATAATTGCAGCTCTGTTAAGTCCCATTTGGGAGACACAGGGGACTCAAACTCACAGACTCTCAGCATGCAGGCAGAGGCAGCACCATTTCTCCTGATAAATGATATAGTTAATGTCTTAAGATCACTTACAAAGTGCCCTCCCACCAGCTGAGGCTCCTTCAAATGCCTGAGCACCCCACCCCACTGATACTGAGGCTTCAGGGAAGCAAGCCCTGAGCCTGCTAACTCTGCTCCAAGTTTTAGTAGCCCGTGTCACTTTCAGGTTGGCATTTGCCAGTCTCTGCTAAACTCCCACAACAGGTTTCCAACACTGCCTATCAAATTTCATGTGTCTCCGTCCTGGACCATCATGTGGGCCATGGTGACACCAAGTAATTCCTGGAGACTTCCCTACCCTGTCACTCTTCATGCTAACTGATATAGAGTTTCCTGGAATACATGTTGGGACATGCTCTTTACATTTTTTTCCAACTTGAAAAAGCTTTTCTGTCACTTTACAATCTGTGTTAGTGTTCTGCTCTGTGACCTCTTTTTCTACCTTCCTAAACTTCAGGATCCTCCCTGAACTGCAATCTCAATCTCTCTCTCTCTCTCTCTCTCTCTCTCTCTCTCCTCATTATACACTTTTATTTTAAAGATAGAGCAAATCTCTTAACATTTAAAAGCTCTTTCATTTTTTATCTTTTGAAATTAAAACATAATTACATAATTTCCCCTTTCCTTTCATATATACCCTTTCCACTCTGTCTCAAACACATGACCTCCTTTTATTTAATTGTTGTTATGACAGACAGAGACCATTACAAAAAAAACCAGTTCACCAAAATGCAGAGAGCAGCCCAGCCCCAAGTAATACACCTATGATACAACTCCTGAACCTAAGGCTCCAGGACCACTGGAGGGCGTGGAAAGATACAGGGAGCTAAAGATCCCGAGCAGGGGGAGGAAAAGGGAGAGTTAGAGAGAGGGGGTTTTCACCAGGGAAGAGTCTCCATTTGGTTAGCCAAAAACAATTGTTCAGCCCAGAAAGCATATGCATTTGGGTAACATTATACAGAGTGAACGTGTTGCATTTATATGTTTAGTAATGTTTCTTTATAACACTTTCTGTTGTGTCCAGGCTTGCTCTGAACTATTATCTCAGGTTCCTACCATAAACCTTTCAGAACCTTGACAGTGTCTGAGGAATCCTTCACGGTTCTGGTGACAGCTAATAAGGGGGCAGAGGAAAGGAGGAGTGGCTCTTCCCTGTATCTTAGGCGTGTACAGAACTGGCTATAGTCTGTCAATCTGCTGTACCCTTACTTGGGAGCACCAGTGGTACAGAACAGATAGGACAGGGTTCAGGGCAAGCAGCTTTCCTCTCGTGATCAGGAACCTGGATGCCGTGCTGAAACTCTGGAGAAGGCAATTTCTCAGGGCTTGTCTTCAAGAGAAGGTAAGACGCCACAGCAATGCAGATGCTCCTGATGGTGGGTGTGAGTCTGGTAGAAATGATGGCTTTGCACCTATCAGGCTGTAGGCTCTTCAAGGCTAGGACTACCTGATTGTTCTGTATCCTCTACATTGCTCAACACAGAGCAGAGCCTGGTGGATATTGCATTGGATTCTTTATTTCTGCCTATGGTTGACACAGGGAGCAGAAAGCAGAAAGTTTGCAGGTTGGAAGAGTCTATGCTTGGAGAATAAAATGACTGACTAGCATTTATGTCACACACACACACACACACACACATCTCGAGTGTAGCCTTCTTTACCCTCTACACTCCAACAATTAACAGTCCCTGTACTCTGTTCTACAGCAATCTCTAGGTTCTTTTGTAGGTGCGACATGGTAGCCTTTATGTCTCCAAGAGGCCCAGATCTTGACTCCTTGAGTTTCATCTGAGTCCTGGTTTTCCCTACTCCAGCCTGAAGTACCCAGCCCCACCCAGAGGTGGGTTTTCAGCATTTGTCTTTGTGAAGTAGCAACACTTATTTAGCATTGATTGTCTCTGGGATGGGGCTTTTAGGGGGGACTTTACTTAATTCTTTATTCTTTTCAGTGTCTTCTTAACATTGGCAGTATACTACTTTAACAGCCAGAAAACACATAACAAATGCTGTCTTTTAATGTGAGAAGAGATACCCATGAAAATACTACAGAGTAGCACAAAGGATATGTGATTGGGGAACTGGTAAAGAGGAAGGAAGATGGCTACAGTTATGGAGGACTGGTGTTGGAGAATTAGGTGGACCTGCTTGTATCCTCAGGAAGTTCTTCTGGGATGGAAGATGGGATGGACTCAGGCACCGTGGAACATGTGGCTGTCCCTGAAGAATGGGCTACCACTGTCAAAAGCTCCCAGGGCTAGGGCAGACATGCAAATGTGGCCTTCAAGGAGAGTTAGGAGTCATGGGGGCCATGAGCAGTGGTGTTTGAGGATCAGGCTGTGATGGACTTCTCTGGCTGTGGCAACCAATTGGAAAGTGGTGGTCACAGTCAGAAGGAAAAAAGGTGAGGGACTGAGCTGCAGTGGCAGGGAGCTGGGGAGAAAGACAGCCATGATAAGTATTGATGTTGTCTGTTAGTACAAAGTCCTGAGCTTGACAGAGTTGGGGCTCCCAGTTGAAGAGATGAAGTGTTGGGAAGGCAGAGGAGGAGGGGGCTTGTGAGCAGCATGCTTTATGCTCAGAGTCCTCTGAGTGGGTTATTCTGTTTCTCTCTTGTTTCAGGCACTGTGTGTTCCCATTATTTTCCCCAAATCTCCAGAGTAGTTTTCTTACTGTGCCTATTCACAGCAGTCGGTGCACAAGATCCTGGAATCATGAACACACAGACTCTGGGATGTGAGTCCAGGTGAGGTTGGGGAACCTGCATTCCTACAAGCCCCTAGGTGGGACCCAGTTCATCAGACCTTGGACCAGACCTTGCATAGTCATGGGCATGTCCTACACAATGACTTAGTCGTGTTCCATAGCCCAGCTGGCGGAGTACAAGGGTATCCTAACTCCTGAGGTTGTTGGGACCTCAGTCAATCCAGCTTTCCAGCCTCACTCAGCTTGTTTTGTCTCTCACTCTTTCCTGTCTCCATCCACATAGAACCTCCTTTCTTCATTTGTGAGCTGTTCTGAAGTCTCCATGGCCTCTTCTTGATCTTGCTAGCTGTGATCCCAATTCTCCTCTATCCTCATGGAAGTCTTCACATCCCCACCTGTTAAGACATGCTTCACCCTTGTGAATATGGTCCTCCTTTCTTCACATACACTCTGTCTTTCCCCCAGGAGGTTCTTGTGGGTACCCAGTACTTTTTCCAGAATTGGTCTGCATTCAATATTCAAACTGAATCGGTACAACTCTCAGGCTAATAATCAAGAAGTTCAGAGGCTCCCACAGAGCCACTGGCTCATCCGTGACTACTGCGGTTCTATTCAGGATGACTGGAACCAGCCTAGATGTCCATCAACATATGACCAGATAAAGAAAATGTGGCATATACACAGGGGAATTTTATTCAGCCATAAAAACATGAAGTAATAACATTTGAAGGATTAACAAGTAAACAGAAGCAAAGCAGATTTTAAACAACTGAAGACACGGGTCAAGCTGCCACAATGATGAAACTGAGGAAAAAACTTGCATAATTGTATCACCAAATGGGACAGTGTATACAATAAAATTTAATATCTACTTATGATTAAAGACAAATAGAAAGCCAAGTGTTGAAAAGGACCTCCTTATTCTGAAGGCACGAAGCAAGTGTTGTTCTTAGTGGATTAACACTCGCCTTTTCTGGAGCTGGGAAGGATTTACTGAGAGGAGTTCTGTTCTGCATTGTGCTAAAGGTCCTGACCTATGCAATAAGGCCGTCTCAAAGTGTCTAGAGTCAGAGAGGACATTGAGCTGTTAGTTTCGCTAATTAACACAAATATAAACTCAAGAAACTCTATAAGGAAATGATAGAGTAAATACTCAAATTTAGCTAGGCCACTGAACATATGACCAGTAAGGCCAGTTATGTTTTATTCAGTAGCAACAAATAAGACAAAAAGCTCACATGTACCTTTTACAGTATCATAAAAATCAAACACTTAGAAATAAATACAATGGTGAGTTATTAGGAAAACCATATTATGGTAAAGAGGCGATTCAAAGAAGCTAAGCAAACACAGAGGTATACCATGTTTATGGACCAGATGATAAAACATATTAAGATGTCAGTTCTTCCCAAATTAATCTATATGTTTAAAGTAACACTGGTAGAAAACTCCAGAATGTAGAGATTTATCATTCTGAAGTTTCCATGATGTGAAAAGACTTAAGAACATCCATGACAGTCATTTCCAGATATTGAGACACTATAAAACTACAGCAATTGGCAGCATAATAGTAATGCATAGAAGAGAAGCTAGACTCGGGAGGAGCTACCTACAGGATGTGTGTGTGTGTGTGTGTGTGTACACATGTGTTTATGCATGTGTATGAGTATTATGTATAGGTGTAAAAGTGCTTCATGACAAAATACTGCACAGTAGTGGAGCAGAGGTCTTCTCACTAATCACACAGGGAAGACGAATGTTGATCTTCGTCCTACCTCACACTACACCAAACCTGCCAGCTGAGTTTCCTCTCTAAATACAAGGATCTACTGATAAAGTTTCTAGGAGGTGATAAAGGGGACTGAAACTAAACTAGAAAGAAAGTGATGGACCACCTGAGCAATGCTACGTTTAGAACTTAGCTACCAGATGATAACCCCAAGAGAGTGAAAGACAATGGCAAGACTGTGGGGAACACCGTCACCACGTGCAGCTGACGAAAGACTAGTGCAGAATATGCTTAGGACATCTAGGAACAAGGAAGAGAAAAAACACACAAAATGAGGCAAAACACTGTAGCAGCATTTAAATGGTCAATATGCTGCAACAATTATGCTCAAAATCATTGGGAATAGGGGACCCACGTAAAACCACAATGAGATCTGTGAGGCTGTCTAAAACGAAACCATTTTCAGTTCTGACAAAGATGTGGAAAGTGCAGTCTTTTTGTTGCTTGTGGGATTACATTTGATACACTCACTTTGGAAAAGAGCTTTATCCAATATTAGAAAGATGCATGCCTTTCCTCAGGCATTCCATTCTAATGTAGGATCAGCAGAAACACTCGGCTATGAAAGACATCCATGGGGCTCTCTCTCCACAGCAATGCTATAGTCATAGCATGGGGAAAGTCTCAAATAGCCCACTGTCCACTAGAAAGGAGTGGGTTAATGAGCAATAATGAGTGATGGTCTATTCACAGAGTGAAACGCTGAAGTGCAATGAAAACCAGCAAGCCAGGCACAGCAGAGTGCAGACCCACCATACCTGCCTATACCAAACTCAAGGTGCACAAAGCTAACCCATGGTGCAGTCAAGATAATGGTCACCCCTGGGGAAGACTGGCTGAGTGGGTTTGGGGCCAACAATGATACACTTGTTGATCTCAACAGAGCTTAAAGGGATGTGTCGTGAAAAATTATATCAAAGTGTTTATCTGAAATTTGTGCATTTTCTGTGAACATAATTTGAATTTTAATAAAACAGTTGTTGCTATTTTTGAGGCAGGGTTTCATATAGCCCAGAACTCTCAAACCTGGAACTCTGAGGAACTGAGGCTAACCTTGAACTCCTGATTCTCTTGCCTCTTCTTCTCCCCTCCCAAATCATAAACAGAGTCAAGGGTGATGGGGTCAGTGCATAATACGTTTGCTGTTCAAACATGAGGACCTGAGCTTGGACCCTGCTCATGTAAAAGCTGGCCATGAGGTGTGTGCCCAAAACTCCACTAATGGGGGAGAGGAATGGGAACTGGAGGATTTGAAGGCTTCATGATCAGATGAAATTTCAAATTCCAGGGTCAGTGAGAGATCTTGTCTCAGAGAAGAAGGGTGGATGGATAGGTCCCTAGCCTTCTCTGAGGAACTATTGACTACTGGTGGATGTTGAGAATGGGAGTCATTGTCTTCATCTGGTGAAACCTTCATGCTTTGGTGAATAGCTCCATCTATGCGGATGTCCCTGGTTAAACTCAGGGACATACATGCGTACATACATGCATACATACACATATAATTTGTTTGTGTGCATGTGAGCACATATATATGTATATATGTATGTAGATATGTATATATATAGGAGAGAGACAGGTATGGAGGCAAGGGTGTTGACAAGCTTAGGAGGAAAATAAGAGAGAGCATGGGGAGACTAACCATAATGCATTATTTGCATGTATGAAATTGTTACAGAATAAATTGAATTTAAAAACTCAAAAAATAAAATTGGGAGGACAGTATTAGAGGAACGTGAAGTCAAGATCCACAGGTGCATGTATAGAAGGAAGAGCACACATGTGGTCACACACATGCACACAAACAAACAAATGTACTTAATTTTGAACTGGGACCATGTACGCTAGAAAGGAGAAGGAAGAGAAGGCCTTGAAGCATTGCTGCCTTGTGGGCACTGTGAAGCTCAGCATCAGGTGAGGAGGACCACTGCCTGGGCACAGTAAAAGAGGAAGACACAAGAGGGAGCTTTGGTTTCTTCTCTTACCTTCAAAATTCTAGTGAAGGACAGCATAGGCCAGGCTGACACGGTGCCCTGGCACATCTTCCTAACGTGTTCTTTGGTGAGTTGGTGATGGGTTTATGGCCTTGGGAGTTGGGCTGGCCGGTGTCCTGTTTTCTGCTTCCTTAGCATGTGTTTCCCTGCACCTTAGCCACAGCACAGCAACTGCTGAAGAGCAGGAAATCAACAGAGGACTTGAGTTCATTGGGTCTGAACTTGTGACTTTCCATCGTGAAATAATTTTAAGAATTGAAATCCAGAAAGTGAGGCAAATTCGTGAGTACATACAGGATTTGTAATAATTCTGCACCACTGTTTTCTACTTCTGATCTGCCTTGCCTGTAATTCTAAACACAAACATGCGTATGAGCATGTGTGCATGCACCAGCATGTGCGCCCATGCACACACACACACACACACACACACATATACACTGATAGCATAAATTCCTGCCATGTTCTTGGCCTCAGTTTCCCTTCATGAACAGTGATGGGGGCCAGATGAAGTGATTTCTGACACTACCTTTCTCTGCCCCTAGATCTTGGATCCATGAGTCATTGGATCTCTTTTGAAAGCAAACATGTAGACTTGAGATAAACAGAGCCCTTGGAGCTGTGGATCTAGAATCAGCTTAGTCCCCAGGATGGTCACAAGGTTTCAGTTTTGTTCTAAATGCAAAGTCAGGTTCTCTTGTAGCTGGGTTGTGGAATGGGCTGGCTGTAGCTCAGAAACATTTGCTTTCTTATCCCCAATTCAAATACCCCCCAGGACAGTAACCTTTCTGCCCAAAGAGTGCCAACTTTATTCACTCATCCATTCCTCCCTCCCTTCCTATCTTCCTGCCTTACACATTGTTTGTTCACATACTTTAGACTACTCTGGAAGGTCAAAGACTTGAACAAAACTCCCAGCACTATCAGACACAAGTCCCCGTTTAGCACTGACGTCTAAACACAGACATCAGCAGGTGCAATGCCTTTGACAGTCTGGTTGGCCAGGGACGTCCTAGCTCTCCTAAGGAGCAACCCCACATGGGAGCATCATGTGGGTCACCAGGAGCTGACCCTGAAGTGTCCATTTCTCATGGCTGTCTAACTCAAGCGGCCTTCTCTGTAGCTTTGAGGGATACCTACAATGACCCCTCTCACGATGATGAGAAACCTGAATATGGAAAGCAAAGCTTTCTGCTGAGGGCTAACGGAGACCCCAGCGGGCAGAGCAGGGACGGTCTGGGTAGCAGCAATCAGTCTTCATGTGGTCCTCATGAGCAGCTGCATTAATGCCGCTCTTGGCTCAGAGCATCACATTACCTGGCTTCCTTTCAGCACAGAGGCTGCTCAGCGAAGGGTATAATTTTCTGACTCTAATGCATGACAAGGTTCACTTAAAGGATAAAATAAAATTACCTTGGGAGGCAGACACTGGGAAGTTATAGATATGACTTGGCCCACAGGGATAGCCAGGGCTGGGCAGACTGAAGAGAGCACGAGGCTCCACTACTAATGAGGGCCAGTATCCTGGGGAGCTGCGTTCTCAGGTCCACTGGCTCAAGGCTTGGTCTGGCCCGAGTCAGGATTCTTTTTGAGGCCATGACGGGGTGGACTTTCAATTGAACTGGATCTTTCCTGTCTGGAATCTATTTATCTGAGTACATTCACCCCATGTACTACCCACTGGCCTGTCATTCCACCTTTTTCTTCCATGGAGATCCCTTGCAAAGGTTGGACACTCTGCAGTCATGCATCCAGCCCCGCTGAGTATTACCCAGTCTACTGCATTATGCAGAATAACATGGGACCAGGGCAGGAAGGGCTGGGACATACCCAGGTTATTAGGTAAATCGTCAACCCCGAACAGAGTTTTTTGTAATTGGAGGCAAGTTTATGACACCAATGAAGAAGAAGCCACTCTTGCCACCTTAAATTGTCCCAGTCTGTAAAATGAAAAGGGATAAACATGAGAGGAGTAGGGGAGATGCAACAGGATCACTCCAGTCTGTAGGTGGAGGCATAGAGAATCCAGCTCCTCTTGGCCCAGGACAGATTATGCTCTATATACAACTGTGGAAGAGCAGTAGATCCTCCAGGAAATCCTGTGTGTTTCCCGGCCTCCTCTTTCCCCATCTCTCTTTTGGAAGGGCAGTTAAGCAAGGAAAATGTTTGGGAAGATGTGCTTGGGGACTAGAACTCCAGCTCTGGCCTCAAGAGAGGCTCAGCAGCCCATGACTTAGTCATCTACACATGGCTGCACCACTGTCAGGGTTGAATGAGCCCAGGCCCCTCCACTCTCTCAGTCTGGGGCCAGGGTTGGAGTTAACTCTTCAAGCATTTGTCTGTCAGTGTTCTGGGTCAGAATCAGAGGCTCTCATGCTGCAAGAAGAACACAGAGCAGCTGGGACCAAGGTTTAAGATATTTCTTCATTCTATCTAGACTTAGGGAATATGGAATTCTAGAACTATCTCCAGCCTGGGAGCAGGGGATTCTTGGTGACTTCTGAGCTCACTCTGAAGATTTGCAATGGAGCCAAAGATTATTAGAGCTGCATGGAGACCTCTCCTCATAGCTCCATGAAGGGTCCTCTTACCAGGCTGACATCTCATAGGACCTTGCCCCAACCACCTGACCTTGCTCTTCTGAAAGAGATGAACTTTGGGTAGGGTCAAGTTCTGTGGTTAAGTTTTAAGAGTTATCAAATCAGTGACTATTAAAATGGGAGGGGACAGGATCTACATCAGAACAGCAACCAGAGATGGACTACTTAGATGAAGTTTGGACAAGGGTCAGAAGATCCCAACTTGACCACAAGATTCTTGGACAAAACTGGCAAAACTGTATCCCAGATTTCTGCTTATGAGCCTCCATTTTCAAGACAGACAACCACTAAGGGCTTGGGAAAGGAGCCAATGAGGACAAGGCATGAAGTCAGGTCTGTGGAATGGCAAAGGAGGCCTTCTCTCCCTGCTATTGGCTCATTCACCAGAATGTAGAGTCCACTTGGCACCAATGAGATACGCTTGAGCTAGCCAGTCTTACACACAGGAGGGGACAGGAGTTTGGACTGAGACAGGTTTCAAGGAGGAAATACCAGTATTTGAATATTCATGGAGTGAGTTTCATGGTGGGGGTGAGCACTGAGCATAACAGCTGGACGTGCAGGTTGCAAAGAGTCCTAATTTTAGAGTTGTTTTGACATTTTTCCAAGGTTTAGTCACTGGTGTCTGGAATAAGAGGAGTCCTTAAATAGCGAGTGCTGCTTTCTAAAATGTGTGTCTGTCTAGTTACTTCCAAGGCACAGAGAAAGTTCTAGTTAGAAACAGGAGCTGGCATAGCTTTCTCACCATAGTCAAAACAAAGAAACCACCTAGAAGTTCAGAAAAAAATGGATTAACTCCAATAGAGCCAAATGGTAAGAAATCAATAATAATGCAGAGAATTGAGGCCTGCTGGCACATGCTGTAACATACATGGGGCACCCCAAATCACATGCTGAAGACAGGAAGCCAAAACCAAAGCAAGGGTGTAGGCAAGGGGATCTTGTTTAGATGAAATTCCAAAACAGGCAGATTTGTCTGAGCTAGAAATCAGAACAGAGGTCACTGTGGGGTAAGGAAAACTGACCGGGAATGGGAACAAGAGAAACTTCTAGAGTGTTGACATTATCTTGTCTTGGAAACATTGTATCTTTTCTCATTTGTGTCTTTGGGTCCAGTAAAATAGAGTGAGTTCTTGTCTCATAGCTCCATCTTCTGTTTTGGCTCATGCCATTCAATCATCCTGGAGCCTCCCTTCTCTGTAGGTCTAGAACCTTCCACCTTGTAGGAACTAGGCACACATATAGCCTTCTCCAAGAGGTCTCCCATGCTCTGTTCCTGCTTAGCTGTAGTTGTCCTGTCCTTCTGGCATGATCCTATACTGCTCTCTTCTCCCTCCTTTATTTCACTGGATCCTGATTACTTTCTGTGTTTTGTGTTTAGAGTTGTTTATATCCATGAATTAATTTCTTTGCCATGTTTCGACCAGGCTATACTGTATAGATTCTAGCTACCCATTCCTGGCAGTTACTCAATAAATATAGGACACAATGTCTAATCTTGGTTATCAACTTAACTAGATCTGGAATCAGCTAAAACGAAAGATTCTGGGAATGCCCAAGAATGATTTTATTGGTTAGATTGTTTGGAATAGGAAGACTCAACCTAAACATGGGCAGCACCTTCTAGTGACAGTCTAGATACAAGGAAGAGGGAAGAAGAAAACTCTGTTTAGTCTGGTTGGCTTCATTCTTGCTGGCAACTTTATCTATTCTGTTGCTGCCTCTGCTACATTACTTTGTTGAAATTAGGACCAGTATCTTTGGGCTTCTAACATAGACCAAAGACCAGCAGTTCTCTAGGAATCCTGCAGGCCTTTCATTCCAGAATGGGACAGCAAAGACGTCTAGCCTCTTGGACTGAACAAATACAGAATTTTTGCCCTGTGCAGTGTGAGATAGCCACTGTTGGACCACTCAGATCCTCTTAATGTATACAGTGTGCATGTATGCCTGTGTGTGTACCATTTGCTGTGTTGCGTGTGTGTGTGCACGCGCGCGCGTACGTTTAATTGTGGTTCTGGGTATCAAACCAGTACTTTGAGCATTCCAGGCAAGCACTCTATTGCTTAGCTATAACCCTAACCCAAGTCTTCTCTTCTGTATCTTTAGACCTGCACTGTATGGTACCCTGGCTTCCTTCATTTTTCAGCCATGTAGGATGCAAGCCACATTGATCTTTGCAGGAGCATCCTTCGGGCCTCCAGAGAAGGCCAGACTGCCAACTTTTCATGGAGTAATTAAATGACAAATTACCTGCAGGCTCTCAACTGGAAACCTGTAGCAGCACACCCTTTCCATATTCATAGGACTTAATCAAATCTGAAAGCACAGAAGGCCCTTCTCAGCCTTTGTCCTAAGGGCTTTTACTAATGGATGGGGAAACTGAGGCTCAAAGTGTCAGCACTGTGACTCATTCAAGGACATAGTAGTCGTGTCCTGAGTAAAGTGCATACCAGCTTTTCCTTTCTCCTATTTCCAGGGACAAAGGACATGTCTATGCATCTCTCTGGTAGGACAGAATTAGAGGCATTTCCCATCTTCTCTCCATCCCCTTCCTGCCCCTAGAAGAGGAAAATTTTGTCAGGTTAGGGGATTAGTGCAAAGTAGAGCTGCTGGGCAGGCACTGTCCAGCTTTCCAAACAGATCACAGTCCCCTCACATTCAGTAGGCTCAGGTTTAGGGTTTCTACACCCATATTGTGCATGCCAGGGAGGTCCACAAACCACACACTCTCCAGCTCTCACTGAGAGATAAAGGAGGGAAGAGAAAATTGAAGCCATAGTCTGGCTCAGCCCAAGGTGAGTTCATCACTGTGCCTTCATTGGTGATAAAGTTGCTAGTGTGTGTGTATCTTAAGGGGATTCCTATGTGTGTTCTGAGAGTTATGAGTGACAAGCACTTTAATAATGGGAAAATCATCTGTGCAGGGGTTGGGGGGTCAGCCTGACTCCTGCTACCCACATAGGCAGATCCTTTAGGAAGGATGATGGGGGGAACTAGGGAAGATAATGTTGTCAGAGGATCTGTCTCAGTTTCTTATTTGGAGGAGCAGATGGATGGGGAGGTTGCTTTAAACAAACTAAGGACAATGAGACTCAGGGAGAATGAGACTTAATGATAGTGTGGTCTGAAGAGACTGCAGAGCATCCCAGGAGGAGCCTGGGAGGTAGGTGGAGATATTGTTACACAGAGTTCCCAGGAGAGGCCTGACTTGGTAGGAAGCATTTGGGCACACGGGCATGGAGATATATAAGGAGGACATGCAGAAAGACAGAGAGACAGAAGGGCAGAAGGAGAGACAGAGACGCAGTGAGGTTGAAGACCAGAGTGAGAACTCAGGGAGGGACACACAGGGTCTCTAAAGCTGGGGGATGGATAGAAGAGCTGAGAAGATGAAGGTCAAAGAGATGGGGATCAGCAGAGTTGGAGCCAGGATAGTGCAGTGTCTGGAGAACTGAAGGTGGAACCCACATACCAGCAATCTCTGTCACCTGGGAAATTGTTAGATTTGTGATTTCTTCAGCCCCGCTCCAGTCCCCTACCTTAGAGGCCCAGATATCTCTGCCTGAATCAACACCAAAGTTGAAGATTCCATGGTGTCAGTGTGAGCTCTCTTACACATTAGTTAGGTCTATTCTTAAAAGCTGAGTTTTAATGCTATGAAAAACATCATTTTTAAACTGATATTTCTAGTTGCTTATTGCTAGTATATGTAAATGAGCTGATTTACACTGGGTTTTAATGCTTCAGCTTTGCAAAATTCCCTTGTGCATTCTACTAATCTAGTGATGGATTTGTTCCTTCGGATTTCCTGTGTGGCTCCCGGATCTCGTAGGAAGATGACAGAGAAGAGGCCTCAGATTTGGAAGTTTGTCTCTGTGGACTTAGTGAGAGTCAGACCATTGGAAAGTGGGAATCCCAAGTTAGACTGCAAAGCATTTTGCTGAAGGTTCTGTGTTTTCAAAAGAACTTTCTGTATTTCGTTTATAAGAGGTATGAGCTGGATTGCAGACAAGCCTGATTCTCCTATTTGTCCCACTAGGACTACCATACTTCCACAGGGAGCCAAAGCCAGAAATTGGCCTTGTTGACTGACTAAGCGTAGCCTATTTGGCAAGTAAATAAATGCAGCTTCTCTGATGTGGGCTGGATTCTGGTCTAGCTACTGTGACCAACGATTGTGTGCTTCAGAGATGTTAAACCTTCAATCCTCAAGTGCAGACAAACCAGGATGGTTGGTCTGCCTTCCCTCTGATATGGCTTCATGGAATTGAGCTAATTGGCTGTCCTCCAAATCCAGAGACTATCACTGAGTACTGTCTGATGATGAGGCTGGTAAACACAGGCCTTGAGGACTGTGAAGGCACTGTAGGTTCTATTTGGATCATGACCTTTCAGCTTTTCAGACCTGCAAGCCTAGAGTTTGCACATCAAGATGTCTGCTGCTCTGAACTGTAGTCTCTACAGCAGTTTGTACTTTAGAGGATTGTGAACACATCTGGTTGGGGGGACATATGACATATCCACAGAAATGGCAGGTCTTAGTGATGCTTCTTCTTGACATCCAAGGCAAATTCCTCTATGTACTTTCCATCTCATACCTGTGCAAGGAAATATGAACATGAGAAGCTATTCTAATAATAGCATTGAAGCACCTCTGATTTTCAGTTTATAGCCTGAAATTATTTGAAAATGATCAAAATTTATTTTTAGTAAGAGACTCTGGGCTACGTGGCATGTATGTGCCCCCGTGTGTGTGTCCATTACTTCCTGGAAGGACCTTCAAATTTGAAACTAGTTTCTTGAGGGAAAAAGGACATCTGTGGGTAAAAAGATAATGGCCGGGAAGTTAGAGGTGACCAAAGGTTCCAGCTGTGACAGTAGGTTTTGATCTGACAGCCCAGATGGAGATTCCAAGGTCACAGTGTCCAGACTGCTTGAGTTAGGTATCACTGACTTCCATCCTTCCTCTGGCACAGTCTCTGTGGGAGGCTGAGAACTCAAGAAGGCAACAGGTCTCAGAGTTTACTTCCCATCAGGCTGGGTGCTTGAGGATTCAGGTGTCCTGCCATCTGGTCCATCAGAGACCCCGCCATACCCCAGCACTCTAGTAACTGGCTTCAGGGAAGTTTTATTGCAGCAGGGAGAAATGGGAACAGCTAGGCATCGAGTCGGAAGACCTTGAGTCTGGAGATTTCAGACTGGTTGTGGTGACCCATGCCAGCACTCTGGAGTCAGAAACACACAGACATCTGTGAGTTCAAGGCCGACCTGGTCAACACAACAAGTACCAGACCAGTCAGAACTATATAGTGAGACTGTCTTAACAGAAGTCTTAACTTTGGGTCTTAGCTTAACCTCTCTGAGTCTGAACCTCCTCGTCTTTAATTCCTCCTTATAAGCCTACAAAGCCCACCAGTTCCCAGCCAACAGAGTCACAGGAGATGAAGCAAGGATACTGAGTGCCAAACCATGCAGTGAAAGGGTGCTGGAGGATAGAATGCCCACACTTTCTCCACTATCATCCAACAGACTCCTGTCAATTACAAAAGACTCCATTCCAAAGCCTTGTCCACTTAAAGTCTTGATGAGGACCTGGCTTTCTAATCCTGGGAAGGTAACAGCCCATTTGTTTGCCATTGTTGTGGGGTGAAAGCCATCTAGTGCTAAGCAAGGTCTGCATTGTACACAAAAGCCACATACTCGGAGACATCCTTGGAGCATCCCTCTATGGCAAGACAGACTTTGCAGCTTGTCCAGCGGCACATTATGGATGTTGCTGCTGAGGGATAGAGCCTTGGCCTCTTGGGTTGGAGAGAGGATGAAATCCACTAGCCTTTGTGAAATACTAGCTGATGCTGGAACTCAGATCCTTCTTTCTATTTCCCTTGCTCCCTTGCCTTCTCTTTTCCCGCCTCTATCCTTTTAGCCTGCCACACACCAGGTCAAAGGCCAAAATCATCCCATACCAAGACAGGTAGAAGTCCTACATGCTGAGCCTGTGGCTCAGAATACTGACACATGTGCAGTGTTGTAAGGTGCTTGGTAGATGAGGGAGAGAAGAGACATTTTTAGGTTGTCATTTTGGGTCAGAGGTCAGGCAGATTTTACAGCTTCAAAAGAAACCAGTTTCTGGGTTCCAGAGACCAGAGCTAACAGGACGCAGGCCTCAACTGCCCTCCGGCAAAGTGATTTCCCCCTTCCTGACTTTCAATTCTTACCTGGCTGAATGGACAGTGGTTCCCCATCTTAGAAAATTTCTGTAAAGGTGGATGGTATGCTTGTGGGCTCTGGAAGACAATGGGCAAGGTTAATACAGCATCCTTCATTGTAAATACCTCAAAGAGCCACACAAATGAGAAATAATTGGCTAAAATGTAGAACTCAGTATTAAAGAGAAAATTCCCAGAAACCAAAGCATTAAGAGTGTGAGCTGAGAAACAGGATGGTCATTATTGCACCCATTATCCAAATCTATGCCATGGCAATGTGGTTTTGTTCTTGTTGTTTGAATAAAGCTTTTTCTGTTAGCCTAGAATTTGCTTTGTAGACCAATGGACTCAAGATCTGCTTGTGTTGGTCTCCCAAGTGCTGAGACTAATTGAAGGTGTGTGCCACTATGGTAGTCTACAGTAGCATTTTAAAAATTTAATTAGCATTTTTTCATTTATTTCACTTACCTATCACAGTTTCTCCTCCCTCTTTTCCTTCTGTTCCCCCCTCCCTGGACTCCCCCCTGCTCCCCCATCCTCCCATCTACTTCCTCCCCTTCCACTCCTCCACAGGCTCCATTCAGAAAGGGACAGGCCTCCCATGGGCTTGAACAAAGCAAGACACATCAAGTAGAGCCAGGACAGAGCTCCTCCCCCTGCATCAAGGGTAGGAGAGATAATCCAGCATGGGGGACAGGTTCCCAAAAGCCAGCTAAATGCCAGGGACAGGTCCTGATCTCACTACTGGGAGCCTTACAAACAGACCAAGCTACATAACTGTCACACACATGCAGATGGCCTAGGTTGGTCCCATGCAGACTCTGTAACTGTTGGTCCGGAGTCCAGGAGCTCCCATGAACTCAGGTCAGTACAGCAGTATTTTAAAACAGTTCCAACTTGCATGCAGGCCACACATCCACCTTAGACCAAACAGAAATAAACTCAAGTGATAGAGCATTGAAACCGTGACAAGAAAGAAACCAGTTATTCCAAAAAGAGTAGATGAAGTTTGCAAAGTTGAGTGAAGAAGACACAGTGGAGCATTTGTAGGCTCTGAGGTTTTCCATAGATTCAAATAGAGATGAAGACAGCAATTCTCTGAAATTGGGCATGATATGTGACTGCATACATTTGTCAGAACCCATGAAAATTCATGTTGGAGAGTGAACTTTAATATATACAAAGCTTTTTTTATTCCTTTAAAAAATAAACTAAGATGCCTTAACAGAATGTTATCTGTGACAAATAAGTTAGAAATGTATTTCCTGACAAAACTGAAGGGTTGGGGGTAGGAGCGGCTGACCTAAAGTGATGTAGCACTAAAGACCAAATGATCTGTACTCAAGGACTGACCTGTGACTGAGGATTGGACTGTACCCTAGGATGGACTGTACCAGAGGATTGCCCAGTGTCTGAAGACTGGCCTAACCTGAGGACAGAATGTAGCTGATCATTTTGCTTCTCACTGAGACATAAGTTGGCTATTCTTAAGGTCATTAGAAGTGTCCTAGGACTGAACAAATAAGTCAATAAGTGAGGCGATTGTGGAAGCCAGATTTCTCCCCATCAGAGAGTTACAAATGCACAGGGCAGTGAGGCTAGAATGAATGCACTGACATTGGGCTCAGGCCAGACAGCGTGATAGATACACAGACGGAGACAGAAATAATTGCAAGTCTGGATGTATGCATAGGTTACGTACAGGCACACATTTCTTAGTATTGTCCATTGACAGTTGCGTGATTTTGCCTAAATGGAGGCTTATGTAAGTGCTCAGAGTACATTTGAGGCAGTCTGGGCATTATAAGCTATCAAGATGAGGTATACTAAATGCATTTCAACTTTCAATGTTTTCAATGCATGCTGGGTCTATTGGGATGAGCCCTTTTACAAGTTGAGGAGCATCTGTAGGTGACATTCTAGGACAGGAGAATTGAGAGACACACAGATGCCAGAGGGAGGCAATGTAGGGAAGGGTTTAATAGGTGTGACACAAGGGAAACTTCTAAGAGTGATGAATATGTGACACTTTGTATTGATTGAAACTCTTGTAACTTCACAACACAAGCAGTGAATCTTAAGATGTTCAGTTTTTACAAAACCATTTTGGAAGTTAAGGATCTCAGGATGGAATGCCAAAGGTACTTACTGACTCTATCATAAATGTATGGAACAATCCCCTGACAAAGATGAAGGGACGTCAACTAAAAGAACCTTAGAAATATGTCTGTAAGACTGAAGGCAACAGAAACTGCATGAAAGCACTTTGTATTTGACAAATTTGATTTTCACGGGGCATGGAGTGCTAATTCTAAACTTCTTTCTCTAAGTACTGGGTGAAATCAAGTGCAGAGGGCAGACAGTACCAGCTCCCTCTCTCACACTGAGAGTGGAGGCAACAAATAAACAGGAGGAAGAAACTGATAATCCACATTATATCTAGTTGGCAGTATTTATCTTTAGCTTGTTATAGATACAGAAACTTACAAAGGCCTCTTATTGTTCTGTAAGATGAGAAGGTGAGAAGCAGCTACATTTGTCTCCATTTATCAATGGGAATATGTCCGCCAAACTGGATTATCGCCAAGCTCTGTGTACAGACTAGGAGTCTTCATGTACAAACCTAAGGTGCTCCATACTTTCTAAGTTATATACAATATGTTCCCTACTTGTGGATCGTGATGTAAACTCTTGGCTGTTCCTGCCACCATGCCTTTGCTCCACTATGATGAATTCTAACTCTCTGAAACCATATCAAAATTTACAACTTTTTTTTAAGACAGTCCAGTCTAATTGTGAAGAAAATTAAACTACATGGGTGAGTGCACCAGATAACTGAGAGTGGTCTAGTAATAGAACACATTCTTATTACTGTACCTACTACATCTACACGGAAGGAGTCATGTGCTTTGCTGGCTACAATGGGTGGAGTAGAACTCAATGAAGCTGGTGAGGTCTGGTTACAGGAAGAGCTAACATTGTGGTTCTGAGACTCTTCTCTCTCATTACCTTATAGTCAACAAGGGTGGGCATTTCCCTGTGGGTCTGAATGAAGCAAAACTGCTTTTGCTAAAGGAGCAAATTATGATGGCAAAACCTATTGGAAAACTCAGAGAAGCCTACTTAAAGCTAGCCTTGAAGAAAGAAGAAGGAATATGGATGGAAGACTCCAGGGGAAAAAGGTTATTTGGAAAAATTCAAAGATTCCTTGAGAGAGGAATGGAAAAAAGAACAAGTAATTAAAAACAACTGGAACAGATCTCAACTACTGACAAAAACAAACAAATAAACAAACGCCAAAAACATTGTGGCAAGCTTGTGGGAGCTGGAAGGACAACATGGATAACGACCCTCTAGTTCTGGAACTCGGAGTTCTTGTGAGCAGCTTTTGCTCTGGGAGAAAAGGAGAAGGCATCCATGAGGTGTAGAGGAGATGTCTACAGAGGGAAGTTGGCAACTACGTGAACATTGTTCACTTAGTCAAAATGGAAATTTATTCAGGTGATCAAAACACTAGCCTAGTGGTGCTCAGACATTTGAAACATTGTAATGTCAGGTTTAATTTGAATAAACAATGATGAGGTTTTTTTTTTCTTTTTGGCTGTGAGGCCCTGATCCTGTACCAGAAAATCCATTGGTGGGGTGAGTGTGTTCCTGACTGGTGGCAGAAGTCCCAGAAAAGGAGCACAGACATTCCTCAACCCCCTAAACTTTCTGGTCATTCTGCAGGGGCTTCTCTCCCCAGCAACTTCCTATCCCATCCCAGCTTGCTCCCAGTCACCCCTTCCCTTCTTTGGGGCCAGAAGATTCCCCCAGCTCAGCCTGTTTTGGGGCTGGGACAGGGTGGCGAGTGCAACAGGGCCAGAGTTCCTTTGTTTCAGTAAGCCTGCAAGCAGCAGGCTAGGCCTTTTGTCTGCTAGGTCCCTGGCCAGTAAGGGGCCCTGATCTTGTACCAGAAGATCCATCCGAAAGCATTTGAAGGAAGACATGGGCAGGCACCAATGCAAGAATTCCTCCAACAATC
>LOEQ01010452.1:6775-36596 GCA_001685075.1 Bramus lutescens | reverse complement strand
TGGGAGGAGGTGGAAATTTTTAATAAAAAAGTATAAAAAAAGAAAAAATAAAAATAAAAAAAATAAAATACATTGATCTGAAATACTGGGTTACATTTAATCTCCTCATTTTAAGAATAATGGGAGTTGTTACAATAACTATGTGTGGCAAATTATAGATTTTGTCCTTAAAACTATTTAAGATTATAAATAATCCTATTTAGTTTATTACCAGTGTGTATATTGCTCACAAGGGTTTATTGATGTAAGGGCATATTGATCACTTCCATAAATGTCCACCTTATATTTTGAGTTATTGCCTCTTTTATACATCTTATTATCAAATTTCAGGGGTTTGCTGGTATTTTGAAAGTTGAGCTGTCTGGAAATAATTTTGTAAGATTTTTTTCAATAAGGTTTACTTAAGTCATTTTTGAAAGATGAAGATGATGAAAGATGAAGCCTCCTAAAGAAATGGTAGACTACTTGGTGACACTGCAGCTTGATGTACCTTATACTTACTGTGCTATGTACTGTTTCTAACTTTAATAACGTCAGCAGACTTCACTAAATACTCATTATGTAAAATCTAATCATCATATAAGCAAGCTTTTTTACCTTAAACCATAACTTCTTACACTGTATTAAAAATAGACAATGAGGCCAAGTGGTGGTGGCCCACGCCTTTATTCCCAGTACTCTGGATGCAGAGGCAGGCAGATGTTTGTGAGTTTCAGGTTAGCCTGGTCTACAGAGTGAGTGCCAGGACAGGGTTCAAAGCTACAGAGAAACCCTGTCTTGAAAACAAAACAAAACAAAAATAAAAATAATAATAAGCGACCAACAATTCAGTGCTTGATTTCACAGAATTTGATGTTTATAAATCTTTTCTAAACTAAAAAATATTTCCAGTCCTACTATTTCCTGTACACTTTATTTGGATTACATATTGCTTGGCCACAAAAATAGAGGTGGGATTCTGTTTATTTCTAGCAGACTCTGAAACCAAAAAGGAAGAGAAGCATATGACTTAGCCAAATTACCTCAAAGAGGTCTGTGATTCCATTATATGATCTGACGAGTGGCAGAGTCATTTCAGTCCTTTTTGGTAAATGTTTCTTTTACCAGTCCAAGTGCCTCAGATATTTTATCACTATTATAATTTAAATAAGTAAGTTAAGAATTTTTTGTTACAGCTTCTGAGTTGTTTCCTAGTCATTGTTGTCTTAAGGTATCCAAACCCTTGTGTATTCATTCAGCCACACAGAGTATGAATGACTGATATCTACAGGATATTATAGAAGAGAAGATAAGGACCATAAAATTTTGGTTTTCCCATTCATGTTCTTTTATTTTCTTCAGCTTAATTATATGTGATACCTTGTTTTGGTTATAAAAGATTATTTTTGGCCCCATGCATCACAGCTTGCCATTCATTGCAGCCTATATTCTATTGGTGCTGTGGGTTGTTGCTCTAGGGTGAATGAATGAATGAATGAATGCGTAGATTCAGGCACCCCGAAGTCTAACAAACTTATATGTTATTGTTTTTCTTTATAAAACACTAGAGATCACTGGGTCCACGACTAGTCAGATAATTCTGAAAGCTGAAAGGTTACTGAGTATACTAATTACTGATATGGCCTCATAATTTTAAGGTTTTAAGAGTCAAAGCTCTCTGAATACTCACCAAGGATGTAATTATGATAGACTAGGTACCTTTTATTTCACTTTTCTTTACTGATGATATCTGTTACCATCACTGGAGAATAGATTTAAATGTCTTAGATAATTTTTAAAGCATATACCAGTGTGAAGGTTTGTAGTTTTGAAACTGAGTAATTGCACAAATTTTGAAAAATTACTGAATGATTTTTTCCAAGGGTGAGGTAGAGAAGTACTTAAATAACCAAGATATGTCAATAAGTCTTTATTTATTTTATATAATGCCACCATAGGTAACCATCAGAGAGCACACTGCAATTTTCAAGTAGACAGAACTGGAAAGAAAGTGAGCCTGCATGCTGCCTTCATGTTGCATAGAAAACTGGTGAACTAACTAACAGTAGCTGGTAGATTATGAATCACTCCACAGTGTTAATAAAGACTGCTTTAGCCTGGAAATAGAATTAACTGTCTGGCAGGCTTTGGGCAACTCTAAAGTGCAGGTCTAATGAAGGGTACAACAAGCAAATATGGGACAGTGTCATATCTTGTTTGAAGTGAGATAGATGGACAGTCAAGTTCTGCACCACTTGGAGAACCATCGTAATAGCTTAATGCTGGCTTTCCTTTACCCTACATGTAGGCAACTGAAGAATTAAAGAATTTCTGAAAAAGTCTAGGATTAAACAGCACTTATCCATGTACTTCATAATGTCTGACAGTTGTCACCTTTTATCCTGCCCACCTTCATCTGAGGAGGTTTGTTGAAAGCCTCTAACAGACTTTTCAACCAGCTTCACATACTAAGTATCAGAAATGTGCCTAAGATGTGGATGTGCCCACAGGGAAATGGCAGTGCTTCTATTGTAGGTAAGTGTCAAGTTTTCTCTTGATGTTATCAAAAGAATCTGCTCCCATGTAATCAGCCTGGCCCTGTTCCCACCGTTCCTTCCTTTCTTCTGAGGACATAGAAGGCTGTGTTGTAGCTGGAGTTTCCCCAATGGACAGGTGTGACAAAGCTCCTGAGACATGCTCCTAGAAGAGAGAGTCATCAGAGACCTTAAGAGTTGAACTTCTGATGAACTTAAAGAATGCAATAAACAGAACATGAGAAAAGCCAAAATGAGTCATCATGCAAAAACTGAAAAGTATTACATGAAACAAACAGAAAAAAAGACAAGAATACAAGGGCCAACATGATTTTTTTTCCCCCTAAAAAATGAAGACTTCTTGACTTGGTGAAAACATTGGGAGAACACAGTAATTAGGGTTAATGTTTAAGTTCTGCATACCTTTCTACAGAAGCCACAAGAGAAAGCCAGTGTATATAGACCAAGTCTGAAAGCTGCAAACAGTTCAGTAGAAAGTGTAAGATGGACGGAGAAGGAAACACAAATCTCAATAAGTTCTTGATCCGTGTGGGCTTGGAAAGGTTGAGAACTTAAACAAAATGATTCCTCAGATACTGTGCTTCACAGAGAACTTACCCAGAGAGAGACAGTGCACACTCAAGTCATTGTTTTTATGAAGGAAAGCTAAGTGGTTTGAGGCTGTACCAAATTTTCCTGTTCAAGCTTTCATGTGGATTGCAAGTTGCATCTATTTTTGCAGCATCTGATAATTTGCTTGGTTTTAGACAACTGTTTTTGTTGCCTATCTTCCCCTTTTCTTGACCTATAATTATCAGCTATTGTATTGTAGAAAGAAGGGGACATGCAGCAAAACTACTCTACCTTAAATTAGATTTTTATTGCATATGGCTTGCCAATCAACTAAGTGTACCATAAAAGACAGTCTGTGCTGACATTCAAAAACCCTAAGCTAAGTTAGTGCTGGAACTCTTACTGTAAGAAGAATGAATAAAAATAGGCAATGCTTTTAACAGAAAAAAAAATGGTAGAATAATTTTTCTATACTTGGTTTACTGGGATAAATGTTAGAACTGTGTGTAATATATTGAAACTCCCAAGATTTTAAAGGCTTTTTGCTGATGTGTAAAATTACAGATGAGTATTTAAATGTACTTAAACTCCAAGGAGTTTCGGTATAGGGTTTTTACTGACATGTGAACAACCATTAATCCGTGTACGGAATGCTCTAAAGCTCCGAGGAGTTTAGGCGCAGAGCAAAATCAGAGTGCAGGCAAAGCAAGAATATGGACATCAGATCAGCCCTGCCTTTGCTTTCTACATGGGTGTTAAAGACATGGTCATTTTATCATTTTCTACCTCACAGCCTTTAAGAGACATGTCCCTAAGGTCAGCTTATGGAGCTAACCAAATAGATTATTCAATTAAAAAAATTCTTCCCTCTTCATTCAAATATTATACTTAATTATTGGCTCTAGAGATAAATTCTCATAGAGATTATAGTCTTGACTTCTCAAAGCCTTATCATTTATCTACAAAGAGGGGGGATATTAACAATAACTTTTCAGTTGAATGAACTAGTTGTATTAAGCAGAGAAGGAATTACTATGTTGCTAGCCAGTGCTGCAAATAGGTATTATGATACAGTTCTGATTAAGAATATGCTATTTATTTCTCATTTTCTGATGCCTATATTGGATACTACCTCATTTATTGATTTTTTTTTGTTTTGTTTTTGGTAATTTAATATGTAAAATAACATTCTTCATCTTCCATTTCACCAAGAAGAACAAACCTTTAAGTACCTTTAAAATCAGAAAACATGCTAATGAAGGTGGTTATAATAAAATTTACAAGTGTCATGTCCCTCCCAGAAAGGGATCATTTCAAGATCTTATGAGAAAAAAAAAAACAGGAAATTAGAATATTCCTACAGTATTTATTATTTATTATGTATTCCTATTGTAATTTTCACACAAATCCATTTTTCTAAGCAGGTAAATAAAAGATGTAGTTAAAAGTTTGAGGCTTCTAAGTCGTAAATGTGACATTCTCCCCCGCCTCTCCCACCCAGTGCTGGAGATGGAAGGGAGAGCTTTCATATATTGTGTAAACATTCCCTTATCAGGCTGCATGCCTAGCCTAAGCACTCTTTCTTTGTATAGATTTACAATATTAGGAATCATCTAACCATCAGAATTCTATAGTTACAATGTATGGATATATAGAAGAATTCTGAAAACATGTATGTAATGAGATTTCCCCCACAACCTCCTTCTGCTTTTAGGTGCTGTTATTTCCAAGCTCTAAGATGGCCATAGATTTCCCCCACACGGTCCAACCTCTACTTAAAATAATAATGAATTGCTGAATTCTATCAAAATATCAAGTTTTAAACGTACAGCACTGAATTTCCTGAAATAAAAATGAAAACAAACAGAACCTACCATCATTAGATAGGAGCAGGCATCTTTGACAAGGCCATACTGTTCGAGCAGGGGTAAAACACTGGTGGTGAAGATGCCCCACCACAGGTTTAGGAACTCTGGGTGACTCACACTTGGGTCTTGAGATTCATATTTGACACTTTTTGTTTGGGAACTATAAGTGTAATTCCATGGCTTGATTTGTCCCAGGAAGTGCACAACTTTGGCATTTGCACCAAACCTGCCAAATGAACAGGTAGAAAGGGTGAGTGGATTGTGAGCATCAGCACCTTTTCTATATGTAGCCTCACTTGTGCCCCCTTCCATCCCGTGGTAGCATTTGGAAAGAAAACTATACTGTAAGAATAGGAGACACTCTGATAGTGCTCATGCTCGACCTCCCAGGAGCTAAGCTCTAAGGCACACATCCTAAAGAGATGTATTTGCAATAGAAGACACCACAAAGTCCTAACTGCATTGCTTCTAGTCAAACTAGAAGCAGTCCATATCCATGTTTGGTGAAGTAAGTGTGCATTCTCCCCTTAATCAACAAGGAGCATGCACTTCCTACCTCATACTAAACATGGTCATATGATTTTATTTGGTCAATGGAAGTCAAGTGATTGTCTTGTGAATGTGCTTGTTTGTGGTTACCCTCTCTGAGAAGTAGAAACTCCTGCCAGCAGAACTATGTTGTCTGTAGCCTGCCAGTTTACAGAAGAACTGGAAACGTAGGATATCTTTCACAAATCTGTGGCCTGGCTCCAATTTCAACTGGGAATGGATGAGAGCTATCTCTTCTGACCTGCCAAAACATTAAGTAAAATACTTGCTTACAGGGTAATGTAGTCTTCTGATGTATGTAGAGTTTTGAGATTATATATATATATTGCATAAATTAGATCAGTTTACTCATACATTTCCTGAAGTATCATATCCCTTTGGTGAAAACTTTGAAAATCCTAGCATTTTAAAAATGTATAGTACATTATTATCTAAAGTCACCCTACTATGTTGTGATGATTCTTGAGTGGCAGGTATATTAAAACCCTGTAGATTGGGGCTGGGGAGATGGCTTAGAGGATAAAAGCAGGTACTGTTCTTGGAGAGGATGTGAGTTCAGTTCCCACAACAGATCACAACTGTTCTGTGATCATGGAAGAAAAGTAAAACTGACAAAGCTCCTCCTCAAGGTTTGCTTAGTCCACCTCATGCTTCTGTTGAAAACAGATGCATGATATCTCAAACTCTTTATTTTACACATAGGGTCTTTTTCTTTCCATCCTTCTCTCCATCCCATCCATCTGCCCCACTCTCTATACTTAAATGGATAGAAATCCTAAGGTCCTAAGTAAGTAACTATTATATCCCAAGCAATATGTTTGATTTATGTCCACAAGAAGCTTTTGTCCATGCATGAAGATGGGTCACATAAAAATAATCAGTGTAAGGAAGCAAGTCAGGGCCACCAGGGCCACACTGACATTAAGAGCTACAGGAATTCCAAGGCAATATAGGTAGACTTTCAAAAGAGGCTTTTGCAGGAAGTAAGGATAGGACAATACCTGAGGAAAAATAGGCAGGATTCAAGTAATCATTTTCAAATATTCCAGTGATGATGAGGGACTCTGTCTCAGAGATCTGATACGTGTGTGTGTGTGTGTGTGTGTGTGTGCGCGCGCGTGCACTGCAGAGGTGGTGACAGGCCCAGTCTAATCCTAACAGTAGAAACTATGCAAGAAAATTTATATAAGGAAGCATAAGTCTTATTATTCGCCACTTCAGATGCAACTTCCCTGCTTGATGCCATAGCACTAATTTTATTTTCCTGTATTACTCAAGCCACTAAATCTCAACATGCATACTAACATTTACATTTTCATTGACCTGTATCTCATATAAATGCCATACTGTTATAACTGGGTACCAAAGAAAATTAAAATATACTGAAACTATCCTTTCTAACCTACTTGACCTGACAGTTCACAGATGTAAGCCACTGGGAGTCTGCTGACACATTTTTGAAATACATATGCTAGACTCTGTTTAGCATTTGCATCATACCTCATTTAATTTCTAAAATGACTATATAGGGAAACAAAGGCTTAAAGTTAAAGAAATTGTCAAGGATCGATCGCATAGCTGGTGACTGAATAGGCTATTCTATAATATTCTCAGGATCAAAAGGCACTGTTTGTTAATTTGTTAATCCCCACTTATGGACAGCCAATCTAAGCAGCAAAAGGAATATGTCAAGTGCAATCAAGGATTCTGCAATAGAAGTAACCAGTAGGGAAATTACTTAGCACCAATAGTCTGAAGACTGTTACTTAGAAAGATAAAGTTTATACAAAGTTTGGGGAGAAAGGAAAAATAATGGTGTATCTTAGGTCCACAGTGGCCTACATAGAGATTGTGCTAGGCATCAATTATCTAAGGCCTCCCCAGCTGCTCTCCTTATCTCAGTCTGTAAAATGGGACTTAAAGCAGCATGTGGAAAAAGGACATAATGATCCAATCCATTCTCACAGACAGTCCAGTCCTTTTCTGTGGAGAGGAATGTGCATTCCAGTTTCAGGTCCTGCTCACAACCTTCCTGGATTCATGTTGGAGACCATGGTCTTCCTCTCAAATGTCAACAGCAATGGCATTTGGAGTTAGCATAGGCCTACGTTTCATTGTGGTCCAGGCCTTGGGCTCCATATTCACAAATCCATGTTTCCGATACTCATTAGCTAAATTACTATTACCTTTTGTAATAAAGAAAAGATCCTCTTCCTTGAAAATATCTTCACTTATTCTACCCTAATAGAGGGGAAAAATCTGAATCCAATGGATAGTTGTTTTATAGACAAAGCAGTCTTAAATTCTTAATAAGCTTGTTTGAAGTAGATGCTAAGATACTAAGGCAGTAGTTCTTGAACTTTCTAATTCCAAGACCCTTTAATCTCGTGTTGTAGTGGCCCCCCAACTATAAAATTATTTTCATTGCTCCCTCGTAACTGTAATTTTGCTACTGTTATGAATTGTAATATAAATATCTGATATGCACGATATCTGATATGCGACACTGTGAAAGGGTCCTTCAACACCCAAGCGGGTCTTGACCCACAGGTTGAGAACCACTGTTCTAAGGAGTCTGAGGTATGGGTGATATTGCCTTCCTGACCTGAGATAATGAATTTCTTGTTACAAGAAGATAAACAGGATTGTGAAAAATAGCATGGCATAATGACCATAGTTTTCGGCAACAAAGCAATCGAGATGTAGGATTTGAGTAGTTTCCTAAAATGCTAATTGGGGAAGATTATTTAAGGGAAGACAAGAAATAGCCCCGAAGACTGAGGAGTTTGGAGTAAAGAAAGGCATGGAAGAAGGAAGAATTGTGCAAGGCCTCACTGAAAGCAGCCAATGGTTTTTTGCTTATGACTTCAGCTGAGGCCACCCTTATTTTGGTGCAGTACAGAATAAGGACTCTTACATACTTCAGTAGTTAGATGAACTGCCTATATACATGATAACTATCTAAAGGGATAGCAGTAGAGAGCACGAAAAAGAGAACATGTTAGAGATGGTGCCTGTGTTGGTCTGGGCCAACCTAAGGACTCGTGAAGAGTGATGAAGGCAGAGGGGTGAGAAGGCAATGCTAGATGGAAAACCAACTGCAGCTCAGGAATGGAAATGAGAACAAACTTGGCAGTTTTATGTTAGACAGTCATAGCAGAGAATGTTCTTGGAAATCATGTAGGGCTATCTTGGTATGAGGAGAACTGTCTGGGTCCCACACTGGCCACGAAAGTTTAGGTAATCCTTGACCTATCTTTTAGTATGCCAGCTACATAGCAGAATATCCAAGGAGGCTAAAGGATTTATTTATCTGATAGTCTACTATACGAAAATAATGAGTAAAAGGTCTCAAACTCTGGTCTGGTTTTCCAAGGTTTCAATTTATCTGGATACAAGTTTCAGGTAATTTTTCACATGCACATTATGGTCATGGGGGAATGACTTAGAAATCATTTCCTATCCTTTGGTCATTTTTAAAAATCTAAAAGAATCATATCAAAATGAAATAAGAGTAAGGTTATAAGTAAAAGGAAATACTGTCAATCTTTTGAGACTTAGAGGGGTATGGGAATTTCATTCAGTAGGAACTATGAGAACATAACACTCACTTGACTCCAGATTATGACAAGAATAATAAGGTGGTTTCCTGACATATCCTGGGTTTATACACAAAATCACCAGCTAGGAATTTAAAAAACAAGTTTGGTACAATTGTCTATAAGTTATCAAGAGCCATTTATTCTGACCCAGTAAGGGGATTTGTATCAGCTTGCATGCATTTCTTAAAATAAGTATTCTAATTTTAACTTGATAGAATCTCTAAAGAGTCATCCCAGATCACAAGACATAGTTTGAACCCAAGCCAGCAACAATAGTGCTTATGTTAGCTGTTGAAATAATCCCTGTGACCTGATGTTACCAAAAGATCAGATGGACAATATATGCCTATTTCAGTTCAGTAGTTGGTAACATGGATGAGGCTGCAGACCTGTTTAGAACAGAAAGAGACTAATCCAGTAGGGTACACCCAGTAGGAAATTTATCAGTTAACTTTTTATATGCAATGTTCTATGGGATACTAAGGATGAGAAAGCAGTATTTGCATGGTGCTCCTCTAGGAACACACCAAAGATACCAGGCATTCTCTTGCCCACTCTAAAATGGCTCATCATGCCTGTTCAGATTCACAAAGGTGGAGACAGCTGCACAGCAGCTCTTCCCTCCTACTGATGAATACTCCCCTCCTCTCACCCATCCACAGTCAGGAGTCTGGCATCATGGCTTATGCCTGGAATCTCAACACTTAGAGTGAGAAATTGAAGTGAGTATTGTTAAAAGTTTGAGTTCAGGGCCAACTTGATCTAGTACAAGTCTTTTTTAAAAAGTCACAGTCAAGTGTCCACAAGGTATAGTTAGTTCTGCAGAGCAGTGATGCACCAAATACAATAGAGATGTGAAACATAGAAGCATTCCTGTCCCATCCTCAGAGATACAAACTACAAACAATACGACATACTCAGTTTTTCCTTCCCTTCCAAGTGAACCCTCTCAACAGTGTCCTAGAAGTCAGAACATTAGCACTCAATGCGGACTTCATAGCTTTGATTGAGCCTTGTCAGCTGCATTGCCTGAGACCAGCATTTCTCCACAAAATCTCATAATGTTAAGAGGAAGACTCTCCTGGGACAGCATGTCCTTCTCCACCTCTACCAACTGACTGAATATTCATCAATCCATCTGGAGCTTGAACCCACCTACCAACATCCATACACACAAACACACCCATTTCCCTCATGTTTTTGAGGATGAAGTGTCCTGGCTCCACTCTGTGCACAACCTCTCTGTGTATACACTAGGTCCCTTCCTCAAAGACATCACTCCCAGCTCTCTCCTCAAGTTATCTGCTTTATTAAAGACATCCCTCCACATGCCTTTCCTATTGCTGGAAATATATTGTAATACCTTCTCTCTTTACAAAAAAATTATAGTACTTTCCCCACTCAACTGCCATCACCTTTCTGTTCCTTTTCGAAGGAGGTATCTGGGAAAGCCGCGTACATTTACAACCTCCATTCCCTCAGACTCACTTCGTCCAGGATCTCTCCTCTACCACTCTACTACATGGACATTTGCTGAAGTCATCAGTGATCTTTACATTGTGTGTGCAGTACCATTTCTAAGATGTCATTTTTATATACAACAGCACTTCACATAGTGTTCCTTTCTCTTGGAAACATTTTCATTGTGAGGCTTTCTACAATACCACACTTTCCTGGGTCTCCTGGCATCCTGTTCTGGGTCTTTTAAAGCACTCCTTCTCAGGTTCAGTATTCAGGAGTCTACCAATTACTGGTAATTGGGAATTCTACCAATTACTAGTCCATTGATTATATCATCTTACATTGTGGCTATGAACATTTTATGTGCTAGCAGCTCTAATAGCCTTGTCTCATTCAGACCTATCTCCTGAATGTCTGACTCCTTTACAATTAAATTTATTTTTTGACAATTTTACAGATGTACATATGGCCCTCTGATGCTCTCATCTCCTACTGTCTCTTATTTCTCTCCCTTCTCTGTACACTCCCCTCTTCCCCACAAATTGGCCACATTCATGACATTTATTGTTTGTGGACAACCCACTGAGTTTGGTCAGAGCCAGCTTTGTGACTATGGGTTTGGAGCTATCCTATCCACTGGGTCCTGGTCAGCTCATTGTGTGCACACCTAAAAATAATAACTCCCTCTTCCATAATCTCTCATTAGCCAGTAGTTCTGCAGTAAGGGGTAAAGCCCAAGAGCCATTTTCCCTATTCCTGGATGACACTTGACAGGGCCTGTCTCGTGTAGGCTCGGTGCAAGAAACCACAGCTTCTGCGAGTTCATGAATACAGAGGCTATGTCACATCTAGATGATGGCATTGTATATCCTATTTTCCAGCACTTACATTCCTTCCATCCCTTATTTTGCAATGTTCCATGAGCCTTAAAGGGGTAGTATAATTATCTCATTCAGGGTTGGCAGAATCCTTTTATATCTGTTTATTCTACAGTTTCACTTAAGATATCAATACACACTTCCAAACTTCATACCTCCAACACCTATCCCCAAAGATCTTCCTACCTTATGAAATGAAGCATTTGCATTCTACAGACTCCAATGATCATATCTGACATCCCACCAGATACTTGATTTTTCAGAGGAAGCTTGAAGCTTAGGTTTTATGTGAAATTCTTTAATTTTTATATTGTGGTACTGGGAATAAAGCCATAATTTTTAAACAATGACAACAGAATTTAATAAAATTCTGCATAGTACAAATGGAAGATACATACAAGACAAATGAAGTATACAGCCTGAGAATTCAAGATTTGTGAGAAAGGATTATCTTCTATTTAATCGTTTTTTTGTTTGTTTGTTTTGTTTTGTTTTGTTTTGTTTTCCTTCCATGAGCCCCTCTCTAATTCAGATGTCAGTTTTCACCCATGGTTCTGCCTGTGAGATCTCACTCTTTCCACTCTTTTTTTTTTTTTTGCCTATTACTGGAATACCTCTTCAAGCTGGTTTGGGAGCACAGAGTGTGGCATAGCAATGGACTGTTTACCTAGCATGTGCAAGATATTAATGTTTGCTTTTGAGAAGAATAGCATTAAAAAAATACAACAAACAAAACCTAACACGTAAAGGCTGAGTTGAGTCTGATACAGAAACTTTCTCCATGTTGATGAAGACTTGAGTGGTAGAGAAGATCAGAGGCAGAATATTCAACAGATAACAGAGGTAAAAACATAGAGATTAGGTTACATTGAGAAATGAGACTTCTGAAGTCCAGTGTGAGTTAACAACACACACACACACACACACACACACACACAAAGATCAAAATAAAAAAAGGATCAAGGTATCTGTAGCCACCACTTGGTTCTTCAGCACTGAGCTCATGTAAAGAAGCTCTGCACACTTAATCTGTTGTCAAATGGATTAGGGTTGATGGAAAACACATTCCAGGGTCACCAAGAAAATGAATGGTGAAGTAAAAAAGCTGGAGAAGTGACTCATTTTAGGATTTTAGGTAAAGACGTGGGAATGTAAAAAAAAAAAGAGAGAGTTCCCTGTTATAGTTTTGGTGAAAACAGTCATGGGGTGAGCCTGAGAAAAGGGTGTCCCAGGGACCTTGGAATAATCAGCCAGAAACAAAAGAGGATAGAATTTCAGATGCTAAAGAGTCAAATTATTTCAGAAAAAAATATGATTTAAAATATATCTGATTGGGACTCAGCCATACTAAATCTTGAAGTCTTAAGCCAAGTCTTAAAAAGAAATATATATGAAAACCTCTGACAAGTTAAGCAGTAAAGTCTGAAATTATCGTTTTTCACTTTATCTAAGGTCATATCTGAACTCAAGTAAAAGGAGAAAGTGAAAATATTTATATGTAAATTATTTATAAATTAGATTTTTAGTCAACTAATTTGACTAATAAGTTCCTGCAGTGGTATAAAGCAATACTAGGTGATTCTATACCTTTGCTTTGGACATGTTTTATATAGCATGATATGTCCTAAAGAGCTATCAGTCAGTGGATTAAAAAGAAGTTTAAGCTGGCAGCAACACGGTGACTTTCAAAAGATTAATGGTATTTTTCCTAGTACAATGTGTAGATCAAAGTCTCTACCATATGAATAAAAACGGCTTTCTAATTAGAGAAAACAAGTTTTAAACCCATGGACACACACATATCACATATGCACTGTGGGACTCAAATTTTTATATATATACATATATATTTAATTTGTATATCTATGTATATACACATATACATATTATACATGTTATATTATTTAGAAGCTATAATTAAAAGCCAACTCTAAGATGGGCGGTGGAGGTGCACACCTTTAATCCCAGCACTCAGGAGGCAGAGGCAGGTGGATCTCTGTTAGTTTGAGGCCAGCCTGGTCTACAAGAGCTAGTTCTAGGACAGGCTGCAAAACTACAAAGAAGCCTTGTCTCAAAACAAAAACAAAAACAAAACAACAAAAAAGCCAACTCTACCTTAAACATTATGCTAAGCACAGCAATATTTTGTCCAGAAACACATTTACAAATTGTTTCCTAATACATACAATAAAAATTGACGTTAAAATAACAAAGAAAGCATTTTTTGTTCTCAAGTAATGCTAAAGAGAATCTTCTGAAATACGCTACATTTGGTTTTCAGAAACTATGTTTACAAAAGGTGATGAAACTCCTTGGTCTTTTTCCTTTTTTTTTACCTAGCCAGATGATATGCAGAAAGGCATTAGACTTACTACTCCATGACTCAAATATATGTCCATTCCCATGAGGCCATCTGAATTGAAATTATACATAATAAATAGCACACATTTTTAAAAATGTGTGTGTGTGTACACACATACACATGAAGTGTGCATGTAAATATTTCCATCATGCATATGTGTATGTACACAGGTGCACATGCACCTACATTCAAATGGTTTTTGTGCCCAACATTTGAGAACAACCAGAGGTTTTGGGGACATCTTAGCAAATGGTTATGTGAAGTTCTGAGACAAAGTCACCATTGTCTCTAGTGAAGCCCCAGCTTTAAATCATTCTTCAGTCTCTTTCTACCTGCCATTACCCATGGCCACCCATGGGAGGCAGCATGGGCCAGAGCTGCTCAGCCCGGGGAGCACGAACCATTCTGAACCCAATGTGGGCTACAGATTTATAGGTCTCTCTGGAAAAAGCTATGGTGGCCCAGGGTTTTATGATAGGCTAATTCAGTCTAAAAAAAATGATTTTGGCATTGATACAGTAACTTAAAATATAAAAGAAATGGAACTACCTCCATCTTGTTATCCCTTTCCCGATGTAAGGAAACAGAGGGAAATGTCTATGAAGCTAAGCCTCTGGAAGAAAACCAAAAACATCTTCAGTCAGAGGGAAGGGAAAATGAGCTCTCAAATACGGTTTCAGCATTCCTAACCAGGCAGCAGTCAGAGGAGATAAGGTCTGACTTTGAGCAGTCATATCACAGAAATGAAGAACTGGCCCTACTGAGGGCAAGCTACCCTAGGGTAGCATAAACTCCTGTCAGCCTGCAAGCTGACTATTGGATAACTGATCCTGATTTCCTTAGTGTGCCATATACTCTACAGAAATGGCAAAAAATCAAGGATCTTGCCAGAGCCAATATCATGCACTGCACCAGGAAGAGGACATTATGAACATTTATATCTCTAGCTGTGTTTGGGAAATTCACTTAGAGCATATGAAACAGTGGGGTTCTTGGGCAATATGGACCAAAGCTCTAGCAAAAATAGTCCTTCCCCAGCACTAAGGGTAATCTCTCTGCTACTGTGGTAAAAACACAAGCAGTGCTCAGGCAAACCAAGCTGTCCCAGAAAGGTAGGATCTGTCTGATGTTGGCAAGTAAGATGGAAAGCAAATTAGACTAAGCCTCAGGGAACCAGAAACTTCAAGAACACTAAGTTCATCATGTTCAGGAACTGAAGCTAAATGGACGATGTCAGATTCATGCCTCCACATGGTACTCACTGCAAAACACCTGCTCATTATAGAACCCAGAACACTTATCATGCCACTAAAAATTCTTTGCTTTTGGTTTTATTATACTCATTTTTTTCAGTTGGATTGTAGCAACTGCTCTACTATAGACAAATCCAGCTATTGGGAGCCAAGCTATCATATCTGTAAGAATACTGCTTAAGTATCAGAAGTAGTCATGAGTCAATAAGGATTAAAATAAGCCAGATCCATAATGGCATACAACATAGATTGTGTTTTACAAGCCCACGGAGTGAAAAGACATTTATGGTCTTGGTGATGTTAAATCTTGATCTACTTGCTTTACTCAGAAAAGGGGTATATTTAAGAGTTTGCCTGTCTTATCATAGATGGAGGAAAGAATTGATTGCCTATCAGAGATATGTAAGGAAACAGTGAGAGAAAACCACAAAATACTTAAAATCCTCATCTGGAGATGCTGACAGAGTCTTCCCCAAAAAAACACTGAAAAGGAAACATTCCTGACACAAAATGTACAGAGAAGATTTGGATAATGAGATATGAGGGCTAAAAGGACCCTTTGTCCTGCTCACTCAAGAGGCCTTTGCCATGCAGGGATGGGAAAGACTAGGTCAGCTCCCAAAAGAGCCTCACTCATATCTTTGCCCTGACAGCTAGGCCCCTGCTCAAGAAGTCTGAATCATCTTCTCAGTTCAACACAGATGAGTCAGAAGCTAAAGAACAGGTCTCAGGCCTTCACAGTTTGATAGACATTGCAATGGGGTGGCACAAAATACCTTTTGCTTAGTGTTCAGTGCAAGCACATTCCTGATGGTTACAGCTCTCAATGCTCACAATAATTCCATAGAGACAATGAAGCAGAACAGGTCAGGCTCGAACCTAGAATTAGTAACTGTTAAGTGGCAACTTCGGGATGTGATCTGAGTGCAGTCAGTCTCAAAGTCCCCCTCTCAACCACAATAGCTGCTGCCTCTTCTAAGTCCACACAAAAACCTTGGAGAGGACTGTAAGCATCCTCTTTGTGAAAGATGAGGGGAGATGGAGGAGGAAGATCACAGCTCAGCAGCTAATATGGTGCAGAGGATAGGTTTGTGCCTTGTCTGTGGACTCCATGTTCTGTGTTCCAAACCAAAACAGAGAGGAACCCTGTTCCAGAAGGTAGAATGTCTCTGGGCTGCTTCAAGTATAGAGCAGTGGGTAATATCAAGCCTCTCAAAATTGCAGCCATGTTTCTTACAAGAACAAGCTTTCCTCAAAGTACCCACCTATTATTTTTCCCCAAAAGGCAAGAGTAAAAGTCCACTCCCCTGAGCTACCATAACCGACAACAGTTAAGCTGTCTGCACTCACACTTTAAATGCCGGGAGGTAGGAGTATATTGAAATGCTGCTCAGGTTATACATAAATGGCAGGTGTTTCCTGATATCTGTCGTTGCCCAGTCACTAAAGTATGAATTCAGTAGGCCCTGGTCCCCACCTGAAAGAAAACAAACAGAAAGGAATTATTATAGTTTGTGAAACCTGTAAGGCAGTGCAGGGATTTTATAGAAATATATGGAAACCTTAAAATAGATACTAATTCTGTTTTAAATAATTCTTAATTATACCCTTTAGGACATTTTGGTGGCAAATGACTATTTTCTGATTTTTTTCAACAAATATTTAAGGTATAGCTCCCATATGTGCACACTGTACCAGGTGCTATGGAGGCAATGTATAAGACGTATATGGCCACTATCTTCCCAAGGGTCTGTAGTGGCAAACATGCTGATACTACCAAGTGAAAGTTTAAAAAATGATCACATATGGGGTAAGGACACAGAAGAAAAAGGACAAGCATTATAAGGATACATGGTAGGGTTCAGAAAATTTCCAGAGGAGAGCTGTACTTGAGGTCTACTGGGGAGTACTTGACAAATGCAGGAGAGCTAAGCAGTAGAAGAAGGTAGACAGGGCAGAAATAGCACACACAGCACAGAGGCAGGCAGGAACTTGAGGCTATAGAAAGACATGCAAGAGACCCAAGTGAAGGGGTTCTGGGGTGGTGAACAGTTCAATGGAACCAGAAGAATCACCGTATATCAGTTTTCAGATGAGATTTTAGACTTTTCCCCTAAGATAAAAGAAGAGGAGGACGCTGATGAAAAACCATCAGGGGTGTGTTGCTTACCTGGTTTGGACAAGTAGTAGCCAGTCATGGCTGTGGCTACGGTTAGCCATGAAGTACATGTTCAGCCCTTAGGGCCGGACTCTATGTGTTCATTGAAAAGTGAAGACAGGGCCATTCATTTTAAAGGAAAGTAAGTGGGGCATGGTGGCTTTTGCCTTGAACCCCAACCTTTTGCCTCTAGTTCCCCAATTGGGGAAGCTAAGGTAGGATTGCTTTGAGTTAATATCTACCTGCCAGGCCAATCTAGGCTATAGAATCTCAAAAAGAAACAAAAGCAAAGCAGGGGAGGCAAACAAATAAAACTCTCAAAAGACAATCTTCCTTTGAGTTTTCTATTTTATTCTCTGAGAGTTCAGAAAATCCACACAGAACCAGAGTTCTTGAGTAGACATGAGGTGTGTGTGTGGTGGGGGAGACATATGGAGTGTGTGTGTGGTGGAGACATATGGAGTGTGTGTGTGGTGGAGGAGACATATGGAGTGTGTGTGTGTGGTGGGGGAGACATATGGAGTGTGTGTGTGGTGGGGGAGACATATGGAGCATGTGTGTGTGATGCAGAGAGACACATGGGCTCTGTGGGGGGGCACATGGGATATGTGAATGATGGAGATGGTGGAGGAAATGAGTCATATTCTAAGTGTGCAGATAGCACCTGTGTATTTTTATCCTGTCCTGGGTCTGCTTTGTGTCAAGCTCCAGTATTTTCTTTCACCATTCAAAAAGCCCAACAGTTTATCTGTGCTATTTGGTTTCCTTTGGACTAGAATATTTCAAAGCTATAGATATGTGAGTAACTTTAAGAGAAAGTAGTAAGATCTGAGCATCTTATTTAAAATCCAAATGTGCCAATCCCCACTATGTATATCCTGTTCTTTCCAAATGCCATCCATCCAATTGACAAATCAATGGCTTTCACTGAGTGAACATCTATGGAATGTGTTCTCTGTGCTGGAACTACAGGAACCTCTGACAGGTCCCATTCCTCAATAAACAACTAAAACGAAAATCAGAAATGTAACAGAATATACTTCACTATTTCAAAGATGCATGGATTGAATGGTTGTGGCTCCCTAATCTCCAAGAAGAACTGAATTTACATCATAAAAAAAAGAGTGGTCCAGGAGGACCTTCACCCCCCCACTATTTCAGGTTACTTCAGAAAGACAGTGTGTGAGAGCAGAATGTTGGCTCTCTATAGATAATCTACTTTTATATGGACCTTGGACTTCATAGCTTCCAGAACTAAAAAAATGAATTCCTGTTATTCATAGGCCCTTGGTCAATAGTATCCCTAAACTCCACAATAAAAGAGCAACACAAAAGATGTTCCTATCTATATAGACAAGCATGTATTATGAGGCACAGAACATTAAAACCAGTAACTACACCATTCAGGGACTTACTTTGTATTTCAAAAAGATCACAAAAATGAGCGCAAAACAGATACTGGTGTCCAAGGACAGGGGTATGCAGTCTTACAAAGTTTCTTTTCCAAGTCTCTTAACAAACACTGAGGAAATAAATGTTCATGCAGCTTTATTTATTATAGGGAAGAACTAGAAATAGCCCAGATGTCACTCAGCAAATACATAAATATAACCATAAATAAAATGTCACTCAGAACAAAGTAGCAAACTACTGATGCATAGGGTTTGGATGCATCTCAAGAAAACTATGCTGAGTGAAAACCAGCATGACTCCACTTACATAACCTCCTTGGAGTGATAAAACCATAGAGGACATATTTGTGGTTGCCAATGACAAAAGAGAACAGAGAGGAAGCTGTGGCTATAAAGAGTATCACGAGGGGCCCTGTTCTGTTCTTGACTGTGGTAGTGCTCACAAGGTACACATGTAGTAAAAATGGAATAGAAATGCATATATTCAGACATACAAGTCAGTGCATAAGTAAAATTGATGAAACTGGAATAATCTTGATGTACTGAATCAATGTTAATTCCTTATTTTAGGATTATATTATAGTTATATAGGAGGTTGTCACTGAGGGTAATGGGTGAAGGGTATAGGGAATCTCTATTTCCTACAACAGGATGTGAATCTGTAATTCACTCAAAATAAAAATAATGTAGAATAAACTACAAAAATACAAAAGTTTAACAAGGGTCAATGTAATACAGTAAGAAACTGTTAGTGATTTGATTCTAAATTCCATAAAGACAGAGAGTTTGGCTCTTTTTACTTATCACTGTCATCCCTCAAATGTCTTAAATCCTGGAAAACTATTTCCTGCACTAATGCAAGAACCTTCTAGACATTCCACAGCAGAGAAGCTGAAAGACCACCATACCATGGAGGGAGAGTAAATTAAGCTGCTAATCAGTCATAGTTATTATTCTACCAATAAAGTAAAAATAAAACCATCAGTCCACTGTGTATTATAAAGATACATAGCTGCATACATTGTAGTTATAATGAAGATAGAGACATTAAACATATAGGAATTAAAAAACAGAACAAGCCATTATATTAGGGGGTTGGTTTATCCCTCATTTTTTAATATTTTTTGTAACCCAAAAATATCAATACAAAGGAATAGGAATGAGAATTATCCTAAGACTTTTTAAACCATTCTTTATGTATTTTTACTACCAACAGAAAAGTATACATATAAATAATAAAACAAATCAATAATAGAACTCTACACATTCACCATCCATGAGAGCATGAATGTTGCCAACTGTGTTCTGTGTTCTGTGAAGGCACACCCATCCAATTTCATTGCCTTTCCGACATGGGTAACTTTAAGTTATAATTGCAAATGAAGTTCACAATTATTTTACTACATATGTATCCCCAGACAATATAAGCAGTTGCTCTTATTTTGAACTTTAGAAAACCACTTTGTTTCTCAGACTGGTTTTGTTTGTTGGAAGATGTAGGGATCAAACCCAACACCTTATGTTCTTCAGGAAAGCATTCTATCATTGAGCTACATCCTTGACCCTTTTACTGCCTATTTATGCCATAGAGATTATTCTCTGGTTAAGGGTACTAACTCCTCTTCCAGATGACCCAGGACCCAAATCCCAGCACCCACATGTATCTCACAATTGTCTGTAACTGCAAGAACTGATACTCTCACATAGACAAACCTGTAGGTAAAACATCAATGAACACAAAATAAAAGTAAGTAATTTTCAAAATATTCTCAAAATGAGTATTAGTTATATATATAAAACATCAAAAAATCCCATGAAGGTCTTACTAGCATTCTCATGTCCAAACCTGACCACTGTGAGCTTGAGAAATAAGACTCAGAGCTGCTTGCCTGGTGGCCTCTGGTCACGACAGGCAGTTTCTGCTTTGTCAGAGCCCTGCAAACATACCTAGTTCATTGGCTGAGGGGAAGCTGAGGAGCACCAAGGCATCAGGAAACAGGACAAAGGGCAATAAAGTTGAGGTGATGAACCAGTGGTGTCTATTATGCTGGCAAACCTGAAATACTCAGTAAGTGCTACGGCTACTGATTCCATCATAGGACTAAAACACATCACTTTTATCCTAAAACAGTGAGTTAAAAAAAAAAGTACTATCTAGTGTTTTTGTGGTTTCTCAGAATTTTTGAGGCAGGGTCTCATAAATGTAACCAGGGCTGGCCTAAAACTTGCTTTGTTGTCAAGGATAGCCTTAAAATTCTGTTCTTCCTGTCTCCACCTCCTAAGCACTGTGGTTACAAGTGTGTGGAACCTCACCTGACTTTAGGCAATGCTTTTAATTGAGCAGTTTGGATATCCCAATCAATTTTCTGCAAGCACACAGTTTGACATTCCACAATCAGGTAGACTCATGCACTTTAGAAAGATCTCTATGTAGTGTCTGTAACACCCTCGTTTTTGTTTGCTTATTTGTTTGTCTTTTTAGAAGTATTAAGATCATTATTCAAAGCAGAATGTGCACATAGGTACATTTGTACTTCAAAACACACAAAGATGCAATGAAAATTGCTAAATCTTCACTGCAAAACAATATTAATAATCCAAGATTTTGTACAGTACTTTCTAGTAAGTCTTAGAGGCAGCTTAATTTAATCTGGCAGGTTAAGGCACTTTTAACCTTTGTCATCGCAGAACTGACAAACACAATTAGGAGTTATCACCAGCAGCTGTGATCTGATAAAGGGAGGTGACAATGCAGTGAGGCTGGGACTAGGGACATGCAACAAGAAACATGTTGCTCCAGTTTTGCAAATAAGAGCAAATGGCCAATTTTGCATCATCCTTCCACTCAGCTGGAAGACACATGGACACATCAGGAGACATTGATTCCACTGGTGTTTTATTGTTTTGTTTTTTGATTCCATTCATTGCCTTTGAAAGTTGTACATGCCCAATACTGTCTAGTTCCTGGTCCTGCACAGTTTGTTGGCAGTTTGCTTGGCCACTGTCACACAGGAAGGTATATATAAAATAGTTCCAGTTTAAAAGTGACTCTCAGTATCATTGCCATAAGAATATTCCTACCATTATGCTACTCCCTTGTGATCCAGGTCCCAGTAGCATATAGGTCTTACCCACGAGCTTGACAGAAGTGCAGAATACTAAATGTAAAAGTTGAGGAGGATTGATCTGTAGTTGTTTGGACAATGACTCCTTTTAAGTTTTACTATATCAATGGGTGTAACACTTAAAATTTCATTTCTATAGAAAACATCTAAAGTTTTTTGGTATAGGCATAATGCATATAATCAATGAGAGGGTCCAACTCACAAATGGTTCCTAATTCACTAAGAAGGCAGAGGGGCATATATTAGGCAAACAAAGAAAATTTTCAACTATTATCAATCAGGTTTTGAAATGACACACACAGAAAATATTCTCCAAAGCTGGCTTTTCCATTATTTCTGGAAGACATTATCACTGCTGCACATAGCAGCAAGTCAAGGATTACCAAATGACAGCTGATACTGTTCTAGGGAGAGCGGGGATGTGAGATTTACCCCTGGAGATATAAGCTTTACCGGGCAACAATGGATTAATCCTGCATGACTTAGGAAAATCCAGGCACTTGGCCCAGGCATTCCTGCATTTCACCAGCATTAACCCATTTAAACCAAGAAAAACTAATTTAACAACTCATGTTATAGCTCATTCCACTGTAAAAAATTTTAAAAAAGTAAAAAGATTCTTAATGACAAAGATATATAAATGCCATAAGACACTGATGTTAGCAAGAATTACACATTCCCAGTCTACGGCAGGGCCTCCAGGTCCAGAGTCTCCTTATCATGCTGATCCTGACAGAATCATGACTGCATAACTATCTGCCAAGCACCCACGAGCTCTCAAATACTGTAAATTTTAGAAAGACCAAAATCAAAACCTGTGCTATTTAGGACTATTCTTGCTTCTTTAACTTGGTATCCTGCTTAGATTAGAGGTTAAAATAATTTTTGAAATATCGAGTGAATGGACCCATTACAGAAATGCTGGTGAGAACAGTAACATCCAGAAACAGCAGGAAATTGCTGACAGCTGCTGATTTTGAATGACAGTCTCTTTGGGCTGTGCCGATCAGAGTGAAAGGAACACAGCTACAGAAGACCTGAATCTCTTTCACTTTTTCTATGAAATTACAAAGGCACTAGAAGCTCTGTCTACTCAGAAAAGTAAATTTTAAGTAATTAATCCATAACATGGGCAAGATAATAACTGTTTTTTTGTTTCTCTGGAATTTATTCCAGAGAATGTTGTAGTGTGGGATAATTGGGAAAGAAACATAACGAAACAAACAAATCAACAGCAATAGTCCTCTCTTCCTTCTTCTGTACACTGAGTCATATTTGAGAAAGACTGGTCAGCCCTGGCATTGAGACCAGCTCAGAGCCAGTAGGCAAGCTACTGTCCTGAACTTTTAACAATGGTGGATTCCCAGTGCTACTTAGATGGCAGGGTCCAAGGTGTGTCCCTCACAGTACTGTAGAGAAATGAGAAGGTAAAATAGCTAGATTGAGAGTCTGCAGGCACATAACATGTTAGTTCCTTCTCCTGTTTCTCACAGGTCCTACATTTACCCTTGATACAAGGCTAATGGCAGACAGATGACTAAGAAAATGGCTCAAGAGTAGGAGAAAAAAAAGCTCTTAAGAAAAGACATATATGTACTTACTTATTTTGAAATGTCTCAATCCATTCTTTTTGAGGACTAAGTACAGTATAAAGCCAGATTAACTACAAAGATTAGATAAGGTACATCAAATCTGGAAAACATTTTAAAACATGATCAGACTCTAAGAATATCAATGAAAATTGAGAACCTGCAAGGATATTAACTTTCCTAGAGATCCTAAATTCATCTTTAAGTAAAATCAAACCTAATATTCTGCCACAAAAATGTATTCTCTACTTCCTCCAAAATTTATTATAAACACAAGTTCCAGCATATAAATTACAAGTGTAGGGTACTTTGGTTATAATAAATAAAGCAAGTATCAAGATTAAATAAATAAACAATAGGGCTCCAGATTGAACAATATGAATTGTTGTATTGAGTTTTTAAACTAACACATACAGATACACAAGCAGCCTTAATTTAGAAGACTTTAGAGCCACAGGGGAAGAAAGTACATTCCAGAATTTGTGCAACTGCTTTCAGATTTAGAGGTCAGTCTACCAGCTTCACTTCATCCTGATGAGTGCCTGTAGTTGCATGATCTCTTTCTCTTGTTAATAGGCTTGAACTTCATCTTCTTTCTATGAAATGCTTGTGTATTGTCCTATGAAATCTAATGGACTTTCACAATATTGTCCAACTTTTCAGAAAACTTTAATGAAGAAGAAATTTCAAAACAATTTAAAAACACAAAATACTTAAGACTTGCCTCTATGGAAAATTAGATGCTAGTCATGAATGAGGTATGTAGTCACTAATTCTAAATTCTGATGCTCCAGACACTTGGGAGAAAGAAGAAAAGTCAAGTATAGTTTGCCATATTAGGACTCTTCTCCTGGCCAAAGGCAACTGGTAGAGGATGTGACTGAATGCTGGTGATTAGAGGAATAGCAGGCACATGCCTTGTCATCAGAAGGGCTTAAAAGCAGCTTCAAAAGCTTAGCCATCATCAGCCCATGTGGCTTGTCAGGGACACCATGCTGCAATCTTTTGAATGTGAGCAAGAGATTAAGCAAGACTGCTAAGATACTCAGACAAGTACAAGCACCTGCTAAAACACTTTCTGTGATAGCTGATATGTGAAATGGAAAGGGGAATCCTGGGGTATCAGAAGATGTACACAAGAGAAAGGAGCATCTGAAAATGTTTGCATCCACAGCTATGGTGTGACACCTAAATAACAACAATAAAATTTAAGATACAGTTCCATTGTGTGGGCTGATCTGGAACTTGCTCTGCAGACAAGGTTACCCTTGAACTCACAGAGAGGTATGCCTATCCCTCCTGAGTGGTTGGATTAATGGTGTGTGCCATCATGCCCAGCAACAAAAATATTTTAAAACATTAAAAATGTGTTCATAAATTAGGCTGGAGAGATGGCTAGCAAGTGTATGTGTTGTTCTTCCAGAGGACCCGGGTTCAATTACCAGGACCTACATAGTGATTCTCAACTATTAGTAACTCCAGTTCCAGGGGATCTGATGACCTCTTCTGATCTAGCTGGGCACCAAAAACACATGTGATACACATATATGCAGAACAAAACATTCATACACTAAAAAATAAACAGAGCTTTAAAAAATTTATGTATGTATTAATAATTTTATAAACTATAAAATATATAAAAATGCAAAACAAATCATAGTTACTGCCAGCAGACAGTTGTTATTTATAAGTAAATATTGTATTGGTGTTAGGTATAAGTTCCATTAATAACTGTCAAATAGGCGCTGCTCCAAGTGAATATAAGTGAGACAGGGGCAGGCTACTAAGAATGGAGTGAGATTTTATGTAGTAAATAGTAACGACTACATAAAATTCAGGAATACACACCTCAAGTGGAAAAAGCTTTTTAGTTAAGATTACTTAGTTTACTATTGAATTTAAACATGCTGAACAGCCGACTGTTTAACTTTTTCACTTCTAACACCAGGAAAAACTCATTCCCTTGCCAGGAGCAAGTGAAAAGAAGGCCAGTGTCTGCAAAGCTGCAGTTAAATGATGAAACATGTTAGCAGCACATAGAGAATCTCAGCAGTTCAGGTCCTGCAGAAAAAATAGAAGCACCTCCCAGAAGAACACTTTGCACACATGAAAGCTGCTTAACAATGAACCCTCAAATCCTAGTGCCTCCATAATGTACATGGCAGCTTGGTTTCCAGCTGTTAACAAATTTCCTTTTTTTTTTTNCAGTTGTACCCTGCATAATTCAGTATGGCATGTGACTATTGGCAGCTAAACTTCCAGTCACGACATTAGAAGCTAGAGTCTTTTTATATGATGAAAATCATGTGACTTTTAGGCAGCTGGCAGGCCATCAAATATGTTTTAGAATCTGATTCTTTTTCAGAACTTGACAGTGGTTGTGCTGGCTTTCTGGGAAGATTAAATTTCCTTCAAATAGAGTAAAGGAAGTGGAAAGAGCTTCACCTAAGGCAAAAGTTAAGACACACAGCAGAGTTCTGCTGAAATCACTCCCTTCTTTCTTTGCAAACTGTCTTCAGTGTAAGGAGAAGAAATGTTCTAAATGTGAATATTACCACCTTTCCATTCTATTCATGATAGGAAAATGGTAGCAGCTAGATGCAAATCAGTAAAGTGACACCCTTTCATTTGTTGGACCCAGTGAACAGTTAATATTTTCTTAAAGTTGTTTAAGCAAGACTCTCTCTCTCTCTCGAGAGAGAGAGAGAGAGAGAGAGAGAGAGAGAGAGAGTGTGTGACTTGTTAGTATGGGTATGCACATGTGCATGTGGAGGTTCAAGATTGACATTTGGTATGTTCTTCAATTGCTTATCACCTTTCCTTTTTGAGACTATGTCTCTTCTCACTGATCCTGAGGCGCATCAATTACACTAGGCTTGCCTGTAATAAGTTCCAGAGATCCTCCTGTCCCTAATCCCCCTATTGATGGGGTTACAGAAACATCCTAGCACTCTAAATTCCCTTTAGCTCCTTACATGCCTTGGGAAACTAAACTCGGGTCTTTATGACTACAGGGCAAGCACATTACCCAATGATCAATCTCCCCAGCCTGGCTGGACTTCTCACAGGTGCAGTGTGTAAGATGCAGACATAGAACAAGCTTTTTAACCTCAGCACTGTTGAGATGGTGGGTTGGACAGTTAAGTGTGAGGTGCTGTCCTATGCACTGCAAACTATTCAGCAGTGGCATCAGCTTCTAACCTTCAGATGCCAGTAGCACTGGCTTTGCTCAGCTGTGACAACAACCATATGTGTCCAAGAAGTTGGAAGGCTGAGGCAGGATGGGCTATGAAACTAGTTTAGATATATGAGATTCCCTGTCCCAAGAAAACAAGTTATCCAGAAGTTGCCACATATCTCTTGGTTTGAGGTGGGGGGTGGGGAACAGGAGGTACTATGCGGAATCATTCCTAGTTGAAAACTGCTAGCTCAGGATGTACATAAGCCAAATAGTGAAACAAGACTGAAATTTAAATTATCTGTATTATTTGTAATGAAATTACAAATAGCTTCAAATCCCAAATCTTCAGGCAAATTACTATACAGAATTTGATCTCTATGAAGAAAAAATACAAAACAAGTCTTATTGTGTATAATTTGAAGTACTGTGAAGTTTCAAGCTTTACTTCAGCAATTTAACAAGTTCAGCTTAACCTTTGAGACATTTAAGGTTTTTTAACTTTTATAACTAGTTAACAAAAATGAATCTTTGTATGTCTACCTTCAATCACTAGCACTGAAATCACAGACCAATCTTTTACATGGGAACTAGGAACTTGAACATAGGTCTTCATGCTTGCATTGCAAAGATTCTTACCTACTAAGCCAGCTCCCAATACTCAAAAATAAATCTTCTGTTGATACCCGGGGCTGAATTATAACCTAGTTCAGCTTATTCTGAAACACTCATTTACTTCAAATCCAAGATATGTTCTTAGAAGAGAAAGAAAGAAGCTTCTGGAGCGGGGTCTGCTACAGTGCCCAGGCTTCTGGCCATGATCATGTTTCCTGCTTATAACTCTGCCATAGTGTCAAATGTCTGATATAAAGTGACTACTGTATTTGCATGACTGAGACCATACCAGTTCCTCTCCTATGACCTTAAGATCACACATCTAGCCTATTTCTAGAACCCATCTTCATGGATAAATGACAGTGTTTTAAAAAGAGTTTCAATGTAATTATGCCTCATTGTGCACATAGAATTGTGTTATATCAGGAAACATTTTTCTAAATTGCATTCTACTTAATATGCCTAAAATAAACTGCCCAATTGTCAACACTCTAGAAGTTTGAACCACATTTTCTTTTTGCCTCATTTGGATTACATTGCCTGCCTGGGGGTTTGCAGAGACCCCCACAGAGGCCTATATCACATACAGCCATAGATATAGTTATTATGCACTTAGTTAATGTACAGTCATGAAGATAAAATTTTGCTTAATACATAGACTTTTAGAAAAAAATGACACTTTGGAAGTAGAAATTATTCATATAAAATTTGTTTTTAATGACTTACTAAAGAATGGCTGCCAAATTATCAGGCTGTTTTTTATGTTCTCATAGACATAACACTGGATCCTTGTTAGCAATGACTGCTAAACTCTTTGGTATTATACTCAGGTTTGAAAACAGAAGTTGTTTTTCTTTCTTCAGTGTTGGGGATTGAGAAAAGCAAGCTGCCACTGTGCTTGACCTTAGCCCTAAGGCAGAAGTCATTCCAAACCTCACTCTAGTTTAGATAAAGTAAGTCACTTAAGGCATCTACCTTGATCTGGAGAAGTACTTACCTAGCATGACAGAAGCTTGGCTTGATCCCACCACTGAGCAGCAAACCCAGTTGTGGTGATGAATGACACTTGGGGAGGTAGAAATAGGAGGATGAGAAGTTCAAAGACATTCTTGGCTACTCAATGAATTTGAGATGAATCTGGACAATGTGAGACTCTGTCTTAAACAAAACAAACAAACTTCTCTATTTTTGTTTGTCACTCTGATGCATTCACAAAAAAAAGTGCTTGAGTCTGTGTGTGTGTGTGTGTGTGTGTGTGTCAGAGAGAGGGGTCTTACTAATAGCTTATCAAATAGATGATAGCAGATACATACCATCAAAACTACCATGCTCGGAAGCAAGGCGCAACAGCTGGTTGTATGTTTCAATTGAGGGTTGATAGACAAAGACTCCAGAATTGAAGCAGTCAGGCCATCCTGGATCTGGTGCGGCTGATAATTCTTCTCTTTCAAAAAGATCATCAATATTTGAGAGGACCTGATTCAAGAAAGAGAAAGAAAAAGACAGGCATTACAAGAATGCTTTGCTTATGCACACCTTCCTAGATTCTCCCTGTCACACACAAACGATGGTTACATCTGTAAGGCAGTCTGAGATTACTTCCCTTCACTCCTTGACACTTTTTATAATAGTGGTTTTATCTGAACTTTACTGTCAAGTCTTGACAGTATTTCGCAAATGAATGATGGGTCTCTATTATTATGCATATCCTTTCAACCCTTAAAGTCACACTCACCAAAGTATCTGCATCCATGAACACACATTTGGAATACTGAGTAAGTGACCAGCAGTGGAGTTTCGTCAGTGTGATGCCCAATTCAGGCCTCTTCATTAAAGTTAGATGAGCAGAATCGCCACTGTCTAAGACATCTACCATGATGACTTCATCAAAGACAGTCTCTAAAATTTTTCTGTAAAAATAAATTTCAGAAAATGTCACATAGAATCTTTTCAAAGCACATGACCTATTTACTCTAAAACTTACAGCCCTACCCATCAATCATGAGACACTCAGGTGCTTTGTCATTGGTGTTGGGTCCAGCCTTATGGGGTCCATACTTTCCAGAGGAGGAGAGTGTGGATTGAGGAAGAAAATAGATAAGAGACAACAGAGTCAGGAGGGCATCCAGTGAATACTGTGATCCATCTCAAGTTTATTATTCAAAGTTCTTATATACCCCAATCCAAAAGGGTGGAAGGCAAAACACTCCCTTGCATGATAGAACAAAGAAAGCAATTTCTTCCTCACCTCTCAAAACAACAAGTAATCATAACCTAAGTCAAAATATCCTTTTGTCAAAGCAAAACATCCTGTATCCACACTGTAGGTCAAGCATTCTGTTCTTTTGTGTAACCTTGAAGGAGCAAGAATAGGTCTGAACTCTGTGACCTTTTGTCAAGGTGGAACAAATTCATCTGTGGGCTCCGGCATATCTTATACCGTATCCCTTAAATCTGTCTTGATTCACCCCAGAACATCTATGTTCATGTGCACATATAGTTAAGTCCATGAAGTAATGGAACTGTTTATGGTTCGACTTGTCTTAAGAAATTATCACAGGGGGGCTGGAGAGATGCTCAGAGGTTAAGAGCATTGCCTGCTCTTCCAAAGGTCTTGAGTTCAAGTCCCAACAACCATATGGTGGCTCACAACCATCTGTAATGTGGTCTGGTGCCCTCTTCTGG
>LOEQ01010451.1:22192-34845 GCA_001685075.1 Bramus lutescens | reverse complement strand
ATGGAGGAAAGGTGGATATGGGAGCAGGGAAGTATATATCTTAATTAAGGGAACGATTTTAGGGTTGGGCAAGCGACTTGACTCTAGAGGGTTTCTCAGGTGTCCAAGGAGATGTCCCCAGCTTGTTCCTTGGGCAGCTGAGGAGAGGGTGCCTGAACTTGCACCATCCTATAGCCGCACTGATATATATCTTGCATATTACCTTAGAACCTGCATCTGGCGATGGATGCAGATAGAGACAGAGAACCACAGTGGAGCACTGGACTGAGCTCCCAAAGTCCAAATGAGGAGAAGAAGGAGGGAGAACATGAGCAAAGAAGTCAGGATCGTGAGGGGTGCGCCCGCCCATGGAGATGTTGGGGCTGATCTAATGGGAGCTCACCAAAGCCAGCTGGACTGGGATTGATGCAGCATGTGGTCAAACCGGACTCTCTGAATGTGGCTGACAATGAGGGCTGACTGAGAAGCCAAGCACAATGGCACTGGATTTTCATTGTACTGCATTACTGGCTTTGTGGGTGCCTAGTCTGTTTGGATGCTCACCTTCTCTTACCTGGATGGAGGGTGAAGGATCTTGCACTTCCCACAGGGCAGGGAACCTTGAATGCTCTTTGGACTGGAGAGGGAAGAGGAGGGGGAGTGNATAAAAAATAGAAAATAGTGAAAATGACAATAAAACAATGCACATGATTGATTCAGACTATGTCATTTGCTAAGCAGTCATGATTCTAGAAAACCAATGAGAATGTGATTACATTCTTATGTGATGTATCCTCAGAGAAAAGGTCAGTTTAAATGAGTGACAGCCTGTTGTTCTTCTCTTTGGGGGGTCGTCTGCCACCAGTTTTTGAGTGGGGAGGGAGCCTAAGACAGTGAGCAGGGTCAGAAGACTTGTGAACTTACAGAGATAGCCCCCTGGGAGATAGCTTCAATGAGTCAACTCAGCTTTATTCCAGAGTATAGGAAATATGCAGGATTGGGGACAGTTGTTGGGCAGTCACCTAATTTTCCTTAAATGACACACTGCTGTCATAAAGCTCCTATTATAATCTTAGTTATCATATATAGAAGCATGGTGCTATGATAAAGGTCCCAGTACAATGTCTAATTAGTATATGGGAAGTAGGGGGAGAGCTCTAGTAGGAAACTATGCCAAGGGTCACACTAATAATAAATTGCTCATTCAGGCTTAGGGACAGCTTTTGAATAACATCAGGCTTCTGGGTCTAGAGATCTTCTCCAAATAAGGACAGGTAGACAGTAAGAAGTATCAATGGGAAGAGAGTCCTCCATGTTGATGAGCTTGGAGAGAGCATGCCAGGCCATGGTAGACAGCAATCTCTACTCATCAAGGCCTCCCATCAAGAGCCTACCTGAAAGAGTCATAGACCCCTAGTCATTCTCTATTTGTATATAACTCAGATTGCATGGCCAGAACCACTAAATAAAGTGGATTACCTATCCTTAGTTGAAACCCCTCACAGTTCAAGTACCCATCAAAGGGACCTACAGTCTTTATTCAATAAACCCACAATGAACAAGCAATTCTTCATATGTTTTGGGAGACTAGTGGATAGTCAATGAAATGGTACTAGTTTTTCAGGACCTGGAATCTCACTCCAGTACTCCAGTCAAGCCACATTTGGAGCATCTGTCAACTCTTCAGGTATTACTTGTCCTCTTACCATGGACAAGGGCATAGCATGGAGATTCTTTCATTGGTGAGGATGTCTATTCCACTCACATGATCTGAAATTATGAGAACAGTAAGTGGGTCCAACATGTTATCTGATACACTGTGAAGTGCAATAGAACAAGATCTCTAGTGATACCTACCCAGTGTGAAAACCTCCAGAGATTGGTAACACGGTAAACAACTCACAGCCTAAGGAAGCAGGGATAATCCCAACTCAGCTTTCCTGTTTGGCCTGTAAAATGTCAGGCAGATTTTGGAGTGCAGAAATGGACAATAATAATCTTTACCAAGAATTGGCTGCATTTGTAGCTTCTGGGACAGATGTCCTCTGATTACATGAGCAAATAAGTGCCCAGTTACAATTTCTGTTACAAACGCCTGTGTATCCATCCTGCTCAACATCCCAGCCAAATTAGATTGCTTTCATCTAGCAGGGCCAGGTGTTTGCATTCACACCCTTACCACTTTCTTCAGGATTCTTGGTCCATAATCTGCCTTAAATCTAGGGCACAAGTTAACTTTCCATCTCTATAATATAGCTTTGAACAAATTTGCAGGGATCTTCACTTACTTCCCCACAAAGTATCATAAATTTCTTCATAATGGAGTAAAAATATGGATTACTTTAAACACACTATAAAGATGATGGCATGCTAGAGCATTAAAAAATAAATATGACCAAATTTCTGGATCCTTCTATCCCATTGACATTTTCAGAGGTCCAGTGATTTGTCCAGATCAACAGATCTGTCTAAAACAATGGATAATCTGGTGCATTTAGTTTTCCTCTTATTACCATGAAAATGGTACAATTCAGAATTTGGTGTCAAAATATTTCTCAGCATGGTATGTTACTCATTATCAGTGACCAAAATATCTCCTAGCTTAGTATGGGCTCAGATAAAAGAGAAATCTCTTCAATAAACCCAGACTTCTGTATGATCCATTCTGCTAATAAGACCAAATTATACAAGACAAAAAGTGGCCACTGAGGTAATAATGTTCAATGCTTTTGACAGATCACCTGGCAAGGTAGGGCCAGACCTAGTCTACAGATGCCTTGATGTGACCGACTGTCACTACCAACATGTAGACGGGTTCCACTCCACAGACCCTCTTTAAGACACCGATGATGATGATCATTTTTTCAGTTAGAGAGAACTTTGGGTACTGTGCCTGATGGTGTGCTTTTCTGGGAAGGTAAAATGGTAGCTCGTATAATTCTATTCTAATTCAAATATTAGAAACTGCATGTCTGAATGTTTGAGGATCTGAGAGGCAATGACTATGAAAATCAATCTATGTATAAATTGTGTATTTTAACAAAAGGGTACATAGAGTGACCTGTTCCCTAGATCTAGTCAACCTTGTACCCCAGCGAAGCCCAGCACATCCCAGTAGGCTCGTGGGCTTATGATCACTATGGCAACTGTGAAGTCTGAGCATGATGTTAGTAATGTTGAATTCCATTTGGCAAATCTGACTTCACTTATTCAAAATGATGCACATTATACTCCTCAATGGGCTGGGCTCCTAATACAAGAATCATCGGCCAACACTCCATTTTAGTATTTTATCCTTAAAGAGGAAGCATATCCTTTAAAGTTATAGTTTTTGGGGGCTGGAGAGATGGCTCAGTGGTTAAGAGCACTGCCTGCTCTTCGAAAGGTCCTGAGTTCAATTCCCAGTAACCACATGGTGGCTCACAACCATTTGTAATGAGGTTTGATGCCCTCTTCTGGTCTGCAGGCATACACACAGACAGAATATTGTATACATAATAAGTAAATAAATAAATATAAAAAAGTTGTAGTTTTGGAATTATGGATATTTTAAATATTGATGGCTTGAAGAATACCCTCATCTCTTGATTTTTAAGGCTCATTTCAATGGAAATTGTCAGCCTGCTCAGAGAATTTTATGAATACACAGTTGAGCACAGTAAAACATAAGAGGGAATATAAAATCTATCATAGCAGAATTTGAGACACTATATCTAGGGATAAACTCACCTGTGCATGCAACTTTATGTATTTACAATGCTTAATGCAAATTAAGAGATATTTTTCTCAGTAGGGCTATATGATAATTTTGCTCCTAAATTTGACTTTCTGAAATCAGATTATTTTACATAAAATTGTTTTATAATTACTCTTAGGGTTTTCCCTGTTATAGATTCATGCTCTCAGAAGTCTCCCCATCTTCCCTTCCTTTCTGTTTTCTCAAACTTACTCTGATTCCTTGTCAGCATATGCAGCCAAGGTTTCATTTTCTTCCAGTTTTCAAAATAATTCCAAAGAGTTGTGCTGTCTAGCATTATCTTTTCAGTTGTTTGCTAAGTTGTAACAGTGTCTCTGTTACAATTTATGGAGAAACAAAAATTACATTTTAGACAATTTGAAATGCCTCCAGTCACTACAGAGTGCTCAGTTCTCAGAGAACTCATTAGGAGAAATTAACAAGAGAGACATATTCCCTAGAAAGTAAGTCAAAGTGCCACAGACCTCTGTGTATTCTGTTACAACTGTTGTATATGAATATATATATACACATATAAGTGTGTATATAGAGTGGAGGCTGAGGTACCTAGAGCATGGTTCACACTTAGCCTTAAGTCCTCAACGTTTTGGAAGCCAAGGGTAGAAATCTCAGTCTAAGGCCCGAAGTCCCAACAGGCAGTGTAAAAAACCAGGGAGAATGAAATCTTAGCTTATTCTCCTGTGTATCTTATATTTAGGTCTTCTCCTTATTAGGTGGTACATGGATGGGACGCACACCCTCACATTAACTTTCATTTTGAATATCATCACAGGCCACAAACAAAATAATGATTTATTAGTTTATTCAATACTCGTTAATATAGTCATATTGATACCTAAAATTAACCAAATGTTTCATATGATATTGGATCATGCATTTGTGGGCAATGAGACACCCCACAACCTGACAATTGCAAGGTAAAGGCTAAACAAACACTTGATCTCATTCTACTAAAATAAAGACATGATAATCAGATTTTCTGATGTTGGGACTAATATTTGACAGATTGAGAAAATAGGCAGATTTGATACGAAAAAATGGCTCAAGATAGAAACCCCACACTTTTTTATTTTCCTATTCAGACCCTTAGAGATTGGACACTATGAGCCACTTCCTTTACAAAATCCACGGTTACACTCTGACCCTTCAAGGAATGCTTTCATAGACACACTTAGAAATAATGTGCACCAGTGACCTAGGTTGTTTACCTGTTATAGTTAGGTATCTGGGGATGATGGATTTATATTAATACAACTGCCCTTGGATCACAGCTCTGGAGAGTGGAAGCCCAAGTGCACAGTCCTGGTGATTTTTCTGGGTTCTGGCTTACTCACACACAGCTTCATCTCATGACAAAAGTGGGGAGTTTGAACAGATACATGGAAGGGCGGATGAGAAAGGTAAACCTTATACCAAGGGGCTAGTGAACCAAGAAATCCAGTCTCTGAGGAGGATAGTTTATCTGAGTTGACTTTATTGGCCACACTATTTCTCCCCTTCCTGAGGCCTCTGCTTCCATATCACAGAATCCTCATATTAGTCTCCAACTCACAATATAGCCATTTTAATGAACTAAGTAAACATGAACATATGAAATTTGAAGTAATATAGTATTTTTTAATCCATACCTTTTCATAATACAAAATTTCCTAATGTCATCCTATTATCACTTATATTCTCACCCATTTAACAAATACATAAAAGTTTTAAAGTCTTGACTAAGATTCAAGCATCCTTTGGGTTCTGTAGCTACATTCATGCAAGTTGCCTATTATATATAATATATATATATATTATATAGTGATAGACATAAGGCGAACATTGCTACTACTTCAAATTTCTATATTTGAGTTTTTAAATTTATATATGTTCTCTATTGGGGCATATCTCAAGGTAGAAATTCCATTTCATGCAATTCCATTACATCAATCTTGCAATGCTTTCATGGTATTCTCGGAATTCCGCTTAGGTTCTTGTGCTATGAGGCTACATTAATGATCAAAGTTTTCCAATTCCAAATATTTTCAGAGGTGCTTTCCTGAACCTGGTCTTTAGGAGATGCTCTTCTGTCACAAGGGTCACTCACATCTGAGTTCATCTTTCTTTCTGTACCAGAACCTACGGCTTTCAGAAAAGTAATTCCATTAAAGTTATTGAATATGTAGGTATACTTTTTAACCACAAGGGTCAAATATATGCTATGTACTTCAGACACTTCAACCTATCAGTCTATCTTCATGAATACAAAATCACAAAAGGCAGCTAAAAATACTGTGTTTCTATACATTGGGGAGTGTGTCCTTTATTACCTAAATGGATTTGATACATTTACTGCTTTGAACCATATTCTCTGAGGTTTTTTTTAGCCACTTCTATAATTAACCAGGAATGAGAATTAAAATGGAATCTGTGTGTCTGAAGTAATTGTCATGGATCTAAATTGCTTTATAATATAGAATTATAAGTCCCATATGCATGAGCATACTGGCAAATAGCTTTAAGGAAAGTGCATTATTTTTTTCCCTGTGTGATGACAAGAACGCAAGCCAGGGCTTTTACCTAGTGTGGTAATTGCACTCCAACTGAGATAAATCCTCAGCCCATATTCTTGGGTATAAATTTAGCTTCTGCAAAGACATGTGAACTACTATATAGTCTTATGATATGCTCCAAATGAGGTTATATACAAGAGTAATTGTTGGTTGGTATGGAGACATGAGCCACTCGGTGTTCACTAATGGCAATACAGTAAATATGTTATATGCTTTATATTTAACTTTAAAACCAATTTTCTTAATTATTATAGATATTTAATTTCCCAACTCATTATTTACTGTTTTATTGTTTCTTATAGTTTAATTCTCTGGAATTATAACTCCTCTTTAAGTTTTCTCTTTAAAAGTTCAAACTTCAATGTGGTGCAGTGCAACAAAATGCTACAAATACATTAAAAAAGGGGGCTGCTTTGATGTTTTTGACCTTTTTATTTTCCTTATTCCAGGCAAACTCATAAACATTGATTTATGAATCTTCAGCAAGATTCTCTTTCTGCCTTACAATTCACAAAATAACCCTGTGTATATGGTTTTTGACAAGTTAGAAAGTATAGTTTATCAATGGTATTAATCCAGAATGCTCAATTTGTTTATTTTGTGAGTATTTAATATTAAATTTCTAAATTTTCTAGAGAGTTCTTGGCCATTTTTCCTAAATAAAATATCAATATTTTTTTCTATAATTTAAAGACTAATATGTATTTTGATATACACAAAAGTTGACTTGTAATGCTCTTCTTTCACTCAAGTTTAATTGTTTTCCTACTAATTTGATAGCTGTGAACTTTTTTAACTATACTTCATTCCTAAAGGACAAACAGGATTGATTCCATATACTTTATAGCAAAACCTGAATTTTAGGTACTTGACAAGTTATACTTGTGATATATTATTATTTCATATAGTATTTATATATTATCATTTATAACAATATATAATATTGACACTAATATGTAAAGATTATGTGTAATATTTTGAGGAAAGTTCATTTGATGAGAATGTCTTAGTTGTTGGTGGCTGTTTGCTTTTATGTTTTTGTCATGTCATCAGAATAGTGTTTATATATATTTTATGATTGTAATGACCAAAACTACATAGTATGAAAAATTTTAAAAAGATGCGAATTACATATAGGAGACAATTTAAAGGAGTGGATTCTATCTGTTCTCTCAGTTACCCCACTCCCAACGAGAAGGGGAAGAGGCAGTTATAGTAATTTGTTTGACTCTAACCATCATTTCAGTATGTATTTGAACGTAAAAACATCCTGGGGTATGCAATATTATATACAAATAAACATGTAAAATGCATAGGACATTTCCTTCCTAATATGTATCAACTTGAAAAATCAATCTGTTCTTAATTTTTACTAGGCAAACTATTGAACATTTTATATTCTTCTGGCCCAAAAAGTAGGTTAAGGTGTTTTGGCATTGAGACGATTTTATGTGGTTTGAGAAGTAGTTGTACAGCATTCCTGAAAAGGGGCTGCCATGTTTGTAGGTGACCTCATGCTCTACCTTGGGTTAACACTGTATTTTCTTCAGACCACAAATCATTTTCATATATATAATTTTATTTGCACTTGGATTTCCGTAAATTGAATCCTTTGTTACATTTCCCCCTATGGGATGCATAAAAGGTTCCTCTTTGTTCATTTTTTTATTGAATAGAAGCAAGCTTTTTTTCTATTACAAAATAAATTGATATTGAAAAGCCAACTTCTCTAAATCACTTTCCACACTGGGCTGGTCTATGATATCCATCTTTATAGTAGTGGTCACTGAAACCAATTTAACATAGACAAGTTTCTCTGACCTGTGAAAAATAACATTTAGTGGATATTTATATTTTGAAATATTTGGTTTCTACTTTCTATCATAGTAGTTATCAATATTTTTCCTCAATAGAAATTCAATATGCCAGTTTGCTTAGAGGTTTTCTTCTGCTGTAACTGTTTTTTTTTAATTAACTGTTTATCTTCAAAAGGGTTTCATGTGCTTTGCTCTTTTATCTTGCATATTTTATTAATTAGCTTTGCTACTTTCTAAGTTTGTACGTGTGTATAATACATTTTGTCTATTTTTACCCCGCCCCCTATTCCCCCTATAAATACTTTCCCTTTCTACACATCTTCTGGTTTTGTTTTCACACACTGATCTTAATCGGGGCCATCTGTGTGCCATTGGGTTTCTCACTGTCCATTGAAGCATGGTGGTATCACTTATGAGAATACAGCTGAAGACAATGACTTTGTCATAGAATATCTGTATCTCCGTAGTCAATAGTTCCTCAGTAAGAGGAAGGGCCTAAGAGCTCCTTTTCCGTCTAGGAATGACTGTGGACAGGCCAGTTTTGAGCAGACAATTGCTGCTGTTGTGAGTTCTTAATTCTAATTGCTGTGTCCTATCCAGACCATGATATTTCACAGCTCTTTTCTCCTCTGGCTTTAACACTCTTTTGACTCCCTTTCTGCACTGTGCCCTGTGTGTTGTAGACTGGGTTGTACAAATGTGTTCTTTACAGCTCAGTATTCAACAGTAGCTTATACTTATCAGCCTGAGCAGCCATGGCCCTGGATATTTATTACTGATTAATGCAAAGGGGCTTCTGTGATTAAGACTAACAATATTTTTGTTTGGGTATAAACACAGGTATTTAGAAGGCAGTTTGATATTGTCAGTTCAGCTAAACAATGGTTAAATTATCCCTAGGGCATTTGACTTCTCAGTATGTGTTTTGGTAAGTCATGGACTTCCTCCTGAAAAACAGGCCATAGATTTAAACAGAAAGCAGTTAGTGATATCCATAACAATCATGATGATATTTCGCAAATGAACACACATTGCCTAGCAGACCGATAATATTTATTTGTAGGTTGGGCAACTGGATAATACTGCTCATATCTTTCCTCTCAGCCAGTGCCTGCATGACATTTTCTGGGACTGTAAAGACTAGACATCCAGAATCTTCTAGCTCACTTTCACCTTGATTTCTATAAGTCCTACACCAAGGTTTGTGGTCTCTTTAACAATTGGGTCTGATTACCTACTTGTGGTGGGCAAAGGATATTGGAGAAGATTACTTAAGAGAACAAGTATAGTCAAACATTGGTAAAAAAATGAAAGTAGCTGTGGGGGATATTGGGAACAGAATGTTTGAATCAATGAGGAGTATGGGATGAAGGAAATGAAGGGGCAGGAAGGACAGTTACCCTAAATAAGTGATGTATAAAAAGCAAATGGTTTTAATGGCAGATGTGGAATACCTCACAATGAATTGCTGCTCAAAGAAGTCACATAGGTTCCCAAGTCAATACGGATTGTTGGTAATCCTCTGGGTTTCTTGTATATTTAAAGGAAAGATATATAGGGCAGTGAAATCATCAGTCTTAGTTAATCTACTTGATTGAACCTGGAATTGATTGAAAGACACACCTCTGGGCTAGTCTTTGAAGGTGTTTCCTGGAAGATTAACTTGGGGAGGAGGAGACCCTCCCATGGAGTAGGTAGGAAATTTCTGCATGGAGACCCAGAAAAAAATGAGGGAAAACAGCTCTTCTTTTTACCTGCCCATATTCACTTTTAAGTGTGGAGTCCATCTCTGTGTTACTGCCCTCCTTCCATGAGAATGGAACACATCTTTTTCCACCTTCCTTTCCACGTTGGAATGAAGATCAACTGGTCTCTAAAAATCAACCCCAGGGCCTTCAGACCCAGATTGGGTTGCTGAGGACAGGCAGCAAGTGGGTGCTAAGCCTCTCCAGCATGTAGATAGCCATCTTTGACTACCCACTCTGTATCCTATAAGCAATGCTATAAATCCACCTTATGATGTAATTCGTTCTACCAGTTCAGATCTTCTATAGAACTCCACTGATATGGGCAGTGAGTCTTGGTATCAGGAGTGGAGAGGAGGGACTCTTAAGACATGTTTGACAAAAACCACTGTTATTCTCTCATGCCAAACCACTAGCCTTATAGTCTACCAATGATATAAAAACATTTTCCCAATAGAAGCATTTATTTTTATTCCAGACATTTATTCTAGCCCAAAGTATCTTTTAATGGAGACACTATTTTCATTAAATTACATATAAATTAATATCTTGTAGTCTTGAACTTAAACACCATTATTTTATGAGAGTGATTTTCAGGAATGGTAATTATGACTCCCAATACTATAATAACATGGTTTTAGTATGCTAGAAGTTAATAATGCTGGGGGAAAAGTTTTTCCCCCTCCAGAATCCAAGAGCAAAAAGATATTAAATAATGGGATTATAAAAATCATAATTTCCTAAAATATAGCTGCAGAACATTTTCTTAATTAGTGATAGATAGGGAAGGGACTAGCCCATTGTGGTTGATGCTATCTCTGGCGGTTCTGGGTTTTGTAAAAAAGCTGGTTGAGTAACTCATAGAAGTAAGCCAGTAAGAAACACTTCTCCATGGCTTCTGGATCAGCTCTGTTTTCAGGTTCCTTTTCCTGTACTGACTTCTTTCAATTGTGGACTTTAATGTGGAAATGGAACTCAAATAAACCCTTTCTTCCCTAGTTTGATTTTTGGTCATGGTATTTCATCACAGCAATAGAAAACCTACCTAGGACATCCCCTGCCCAAATTATTTTTTTTCTCACTAATGTTTCGAGACACTTTGCAGAAGAAACCTAAGAGAAAACAAAAAACAAACTATTTTTGACTCTCAATTTCAACCCATCTTTGCAGGAAAGTCATGGTACTGTGGAGTGGCATTTCTACTGTATTTTAATAAATAAGAACTGCATGAATATCTGAGAGTAACACAGTACTACTGGTTAGCGTTTCAGATCAGTTTATGGTAACACACACCTTTAATCTCAGTAGCCAGAATGACAAACACCTTTAATCCCAGTAGCCACACTAGTTGCCATAGAAACTGGACCGTGCATGCCTTTAATGACAGCGGTGCATGGCTTTAATCCCAGTCCTAGAGAAAATTATAAAATGGGAGGGAACAGTTCTCAATCATGTAGTCTCCTTCTGAGATTCCTGGAGGTAGGAATCTGACAGAGGTCAGGTGAGAGCAAGTGGCTGGCTGGTTTGATATTCAGATCTTCAGGTTGGATCCCAATTTCTGACCCTGAGTTTTTATTAATCGTGATTCAGTAGTGGAATCATGTAGTAGATGTTTCATATGACACAGACTGGGAAGCAGAAATCACAGGAGGAAAGAGAAGTGAGTATGCCCTTCAGTGGGTTATTTCTCCCAGAAGGATGCCATGTCCCCAAACCTTCCCAACCTCTTCATAGTACCACTAGCTAGCAAACAAGCACTCAGAACTTGATCCAAACCACAATAGCCCTATATAAAGTTAATCTTTCCACTCCTGAATATTACAACTACAGAACAATGGGTATATTACCATTTCGCCCTTTCAGGGTAAGACATGGAAGATTATTGCATGCATTGACTTTGATTTATTCTCAACATAAACTTATCTCTTCTTTCTTTCTTTCTTTCTTTCTTTCTTTCTTTCTTTCATCTTTCTTTCTTTCCCTCCCTCCCTCCCTCCCTTCCTTCCTTCCTTTCTTTCTCTCATTCATTCATTTTTTGTATATGACTATTTATATATGTTTCTATTTATGTGCATTTAAGCGTTTGTGTATACAAATGCTCATATGCCCACACATGTTTGTATTCATCCATGTATTCACAGGACAACTTTTTGTCTAGTTTCTGAGGCACCATTCACTTTTAAAGACAGCATGTCTAAAGTGTACAGATGATGTGGGGTTCTCCTCTGTATGCTGTGAATAACAATGGTTAATAAAGAAACTGGCTTGGGCCTGCACAGGGAATAGAGATGGGCAGGGAAAACTAAACTGAATGCTTGAAGAAAGGAGGTGGAATCAGAAAGACTCCATGTAGTCCCACTGGAGACAGAAGCTGGGAACTTTACCAGGTAAGGCACATCCACGTGGTGATGCACAGATTACTAAAAATGGGTTAAATTAAGATGTAAGAGTTAGCTATAAATATGCTTAAGCTATTGTCCAAACAGCATTACAAATAATACAATTTCTGCATGATTATTTTGGGGCTGAGCAGCCGGGTATCAACAAGCAGCCTCCTTCCAACAAGACAGAGACTTGCTAAGTAGGCTCAGAAAAGTTCCTGTCTCATTCTCCTTAGCTAAGGGTTTAGAAGAATTGCCACCCTACCTATCTATTCTTTTCATGTTTTAGAAGCTTCATGCTTGCAAGTCAAGCCTATCTCCCTAACCCTAAATGGTTTTCTTTTTCTTCATCATTTGGTAAAATTTGTAAGTGCATGCATGTGTTGTGTTCTGAGAGAGAGAGAGAGAGAGAGAGAGAGAGA
>LOEQ01010451.1:0-20762 GCA_001685075.1 Bramus lutescens | reverse complement strand
TATCATCTATCTATCTATGCTATATATCATTCAAAAATTATAAATTATACCTTGTAAACAGTGTCAATATTCCTTTCTTATTTAGAATCTGATTTTATTAGGAATAATTAGTTGGCATCATATACATCAAATACGTGAATACAAACTTACATTGGCAGCATCATATAAACACTAAAGTACAGCAAGTTTATTGGTGAACCTTGTCAAGATTCTACTAAAACACAGATGAGCACAACATAAAAGTCAATGTTTAAAGCTAGAGATATAAAATTCTAATTTATTTTTTGTAATTTTAAAGCCTTTGAATTGTAAGCAAAAAGCAGTCTGGAGTTCATGGACATGCCAGCTTTCTGGGTTCTGACAGGCAGAATAGAAGACTAAACAAATATCAGAGCTCTTTCCGAAGACTGTGATTGAGGGGAATTGGGAGGTAACAAATAACCTCATGTTACTTAAACTTTATGGAATCTATACACAATGTCTGAAGCAGGGAGATACAGACTTAAATTTGCTGAAAGCTGTGTATGACAGTTCTTTTTCTAAACAAGTATTTTATTTCACTTGGACAAACAGTACAGATGTGATTTTGGTAAATATAGCAGTAAATGGAAGTGGTTATTTGGGGAAGGTTTTTGTTGTACACTGCAGTAAGGAAGATCCTATGCTTCTGAATGTGCTAGTCAACTAAGCAAACCCTAGATGCTACTGTTTTTGAGTTGCTAGAAACCTGAGACCAAACCAAAGCAAACACATCCTCTTCATCATGGTTTTTAGTGGACGACTGTGTGCAGCTAAGAGGCAAAAATTGTTGTGATCCATTCCAGGCCAGTTAGTGGAGAGTGATGTGGAACTGAGTGAATGGACTTCATGACCAGATTTCCAAAGGTTACTTTGTAACTTTATGAAGACACTACCAAGTATACAGTGAAGATCCTTCCCAGCAAACTTAGATCCTAAACTACAGCTATAAACTGAGTGGTTATGCTTCTCATTAAAAAATATTTTGATAGACCTATTTATTTTAAACCAGTATAAATATCATGTGTGATTGCACCATCAAATAAGTAAATACAAAGAAATGATACAAATTTTCGTTAAAACCTGGACATGGATTGTTTGAAATTATATTGTGTAATACATACATACATACATACATAATACATGCATGCATGCGTGCATGCATGCAGGCAGGCAGACAGACAGACAGAGAGATAGAAAGATAGATAGATAGATAGATAGATAGATAGATAGATAGATAGATAGATAACCAAGATCAAGTCATTTATTTAGGCCCAAATTAGTAATATTTTATTTTTATCATTTGATAGGGAATGATTTTTCTTTTCAAAATTTTTCTTAACCAAATACAAAGTAGGAGCACTGGTGGCAGGTAATCTTTGTGTGGTTTTGTTTCTGTATCTTGCCCACTCCCCTTTGCATATCCTGCCCTTCTAGAGAAAGCAACTGATTGTCTAAAGACAAGATCCAGGTTTTAGTGCACATTCTCTCCCAGAAAACACAAATTCTAAACCATAATTGATTAGAAGGTGTCTTGCTCACACCCTTATGCCTGGTTTCTCTTTTATGTTCTCACAAAATATCTTAATGTATATCCTTGGGTGTAATTCACAACGAAGTCAGCTTTCAAGCCTTCACAAGTTCAAGTAAATCTGTAATGAGCCACCTTAGGAGTAGGTCTACAAGATAAATAAATACTGTATGAAACTTCATCATGCTATGTATTCTGCACGTTATGGAAAATTCAAATTTCACTCAATGCTCTTCATTTCTATTTCATAAGTGTGACTAATTCATAAGTCATGAAGAAATTTCAAATTAACTTCTAAAATGAAAGATTCATTCCTTTCTCTGCTGTAGCTTTGTTTACCCCCTATTTTCACTAAGTTGCTTAATGCATGTATAAATGTCCATTTTCTATCAATCATTTAGCTAACTGGCCAACTCTTTGGGCTTATCTTTGTCTAGTTAGCATAAAATCATACTTTAGAAAGGCCTCCTTCTAATTCCTTCTCAACTTCTATATTATTTTATCATCATTCTCCTTTGTCATAGCCACATTTTGGGGCAACATCTGTTGGGTTTCAGCCTCAAGAGAGTTCTCATGTTTCAGGGTAGGGGTGCGTAGATTAGAAAAATTAGGTAAGAGCAATAGAGATACAAAAGAAATGCAGAAACATAGGCTAGAACCAGGAGGGCTATCCAATGAATACTCAATATGCCTGCATTTATTTTCTACATGCTTGTACATCCCAATCCAAAAAGCAGGGAAGAAGGTGAAAGACTGCTTTAACATGACACGAAGGCAAACAGAACAATTACTTGCTTCAATATTTGAAATAGCAAGCAAGTATATCCTTTAGTTAAGCATTCTGTTGTTTAGACAGCACGGGTAATTGTCACACCCTATAGTAAGCGTTCTGTAGGCAGCCACTCCCTGGATCAAATCTCCTGTCATATTCTTGAAAGAGCAGGAATAGGCTTGAATTTGCTAGCAAGCAAATTCAAGGTGAAGTAGATTCACTGCTATGGTCCATCTTAATATCCAAAACACAAATTAACCACAGCCTAGGTCAGTATATTTTGTTTATATCCACTCCTCAAGGTGACTTCTTGTCAATAAATTTCAAAGAGCAAGAAAAGGCTTAAGTTCTCTCACTGTTAGTCAAGGTGGGGTGGACCCACTTCTGTGCACTCCCACACTCAGAAAAGGTGAATTTTCTCCTGTCAGCTAGACCTATTGCAATTCTCAATCTGCAATTCTCATTTGTGTCTTACAATTAAGAAGGATTTATGCTTCAGAAGTCAGGACAACATTTTTTTTACAGACTGACATAGCAGTGAGTAAATTAAACACCATTGCTTAGGTAAACTCTATTAGTAGTTAGGTCTAAACAATATGCAAGTTAAAAAAAGAGTGGATATAACTGCCTACAACAATGTTATGGTTTGCATATTCAATGATCCCCCAAAACCAATATTCTGAATCCTGGTTTATAGCTTGTGTCACTTTGGGGAGGCAGGAGAAGGAGGTGATGGAAGAAAGTTATGTCATTGGGAACACGTGTTCTTGAAGTTATCACTGGGACATTGACCTTCTCTTTTTATTCCTTGCTAACATGAGTGGACAGGTTTCCACTACCTTATCTGTCTCCTGTAATGCACCATTTTATTCCAAGTCTGCAGTCAACTGTCTAAAAAATTACAGTGTGAAATGATCAAGACCTCTGAAACCAGGCACCAAGATGAACTTTCTCTTCTCAGAAATGCATACGTCTCAGGTCATGCAAAGTCAAGTAGCACAAATGCCACGAGGTTCTGTGAAATAGAGTCGATGGGATAATAGTGATTACATACCTAGCAGAGTGTGAAATGGATTTTAGTGAACATTTTGGGAAATTTGTGTTTATGGAACACTTCCAATTCTAGAAAATGTTAGAAAGAACAGAGATGATACCACTTTCTGGGAAATGCTAGAGAGATGAAATGGATAAAATGTGATGTATTGGCAGGTATGAACCTTGGTTTCTACAGAAGAGGAAGAGAGCAGATATTAGTGCAGTAGAATAGGCAGGCATGAGAAAATAGTGGGGGTGATGTCAGAGTTATACGTTTAGTGGCTGACTTTGAGTAATCAAAGGACATGCGCACTGTTTCCCAGGCAAGTTCTCAGAGTGCACTTCTGAAACTTAGAACTCAATTGAATTTAAAGCCATTAGTGTGGATAAGGCTTAACATCAAGTTTCACTGGAAAAAAGACAGGCATTGAGACGATCATCTTCTTACTGTGGTGTGAATTAAGGCATAAAAGAAATTTGTTCTGGCTTAGAAGGAAGAAAACTAAGGAAAAGCAGGCCATAGCAGGTGAGAAGTAAAATCATGAGTGTGTATTTGGTAGAAGAAAAATCTTACATTTATACCAAGGATGTGAAGGTAGGTGGTCAAGTCAAAACATCGGTATCTAGTTAGCAACTTTCCCAGTGAACTGTCCCGTAGAAACTTCAGCTTGTCCGCTCTGGTAGACTTGATTTTCTTCTCTATCTTCAGGGTTTTTCTTTTTTCATCTTGCCTCTATGTTAAGGCCACCCTCTTCCTGTAATGTGGCATTCTCACTTAAGAAAATTTTCCGAATTGCCACCAGAGTGTCGAGCTTTTCAGCGACATTTGGAAATGGTCTTTGGGAACAAACCTGAGTGACAATAGATGGCTCTTCATAATATTGTACATTTGGAGATGACTTGATGGCTTCTCCAGGGGGTCCTTGTAGGGTCTGGTCATTTTATCTTGTTCCTTTAGTGCAGAGTTGTAGTTTTTAGAACGTTAGACTGGATGATCCCCAAATGTGAACACTGTAACTATAATGGAGGTCTATTCAGAAGTATTTGACTTTTGAGTAAATTAAATCTATCCCTGTTTTTTGTATGTTGAGAAGTCATGGTTACAAACTCAAATACCTCAAACAAAAGTGACACCCCTCCCACCTAGGTTTTCAAGTATCTATTTGATGTGACTAGAATCAGTTTTGCCCTTATACAGTAAATATTTCTAGCTGAAAGCAATAAGAATGCTATCTGGAGACATCTTATTGTCAAGCAACTGCATTATAAAGATCCACTGGAGTCATTGACTTTAGAAGCATTTCTGCTATTGTGGCTTTAGGTTACAATTGGGTTACAAATTAAGCACTTGCAAGATAAAGAGTCAAGGCAGAAAGAAAGTGTAAGTGTAGGAGAGGAGAAGGGAAATAATTCAGCGTGCTGAAGGTTGGAATTGAAATATTTGAGATATATTGTATGCAATATATCTTAAGACAGGGAATTCATTTATTCATTTATCCGCCCAGTCACTCACTGTCCAGCAACTGTTTCAGTTTTACGCATTTTATAATGCATTGTAGTCATTCTCAACTGTCAATACCCTCCTTCCTCTCCATCCTCCTCCCATTGGCCCTCTAACTCTCAAGGTGCCCATGTTATACTTTTGTACTTTCTTTGGGGAATTACTCAGTAAGTTAGAGTTACTTGACTTCATTGGAGTGAGTAGTTATTTAGTGGATCAAGGCCATGAAAGAGTGTGAATACCCTCTCCAGCATGCATTAACTGCAGATGTTCCTTCTGCAAGGGGTGGGGCCTTATGTGCTCCTCCCTCTTAGATGATAACATCTAATGGGCACAATCATGTGCAAGTTTTATGCAGATACCAGTATGTTAGTGAGTTCTTGAATACCACAACGATGTCATTTCCAGAAAGTATCTTTTTGATATTTGGTACAAGCTTGTCATTGTTCCAGAGGAAGAAAGACAGAGCAAACATCAAAGCAGACCAGATGTGTGAGATCCATGGCACTGGGAATGTTATTCCTCCTATTGAGCACCCTAAATTCATTTTGTAAAGATGCACATGAATGAAGTCGGTTTCAAATCTCTCTCATATTGTTAGTCAAAATACTTCAGTCTACAAATGGTTAACATTTTAAATGTCTGTATTTATCATGATTGTGGGTGGTGTTGTATGCCCATTCCTGGTGTGTGTGTGTGTGTGTGTGTGTGTGTGTGTGTGGTGTGAATGATAGAGGTCATGTTACAGAAGTCAATTTTCTGCAGGTTCTAGGTATACTATACACACTATCAAGCTTCATGGCAGAAGAGCTTTATCTCTGTGTCACCTTGCTAGCCCCTATTAGCAGTTTTTAACCTCAAGTTAAATGTTCATCTTGAACACATGATGTTTAATTTTTACATGTCTGATTTTTATGTTCATCTTGCTTACCAGATCAATATGCCTAGACCAATATGAGTTTGTGATGGAATGCTAGGTGTATGAAAATATCTTGGCTAAATGATATGATTTCATTATTAAATCAACAGGTTTTATTGTTTAGCTACTATTCAAAATGCATTATTGATCCTGTATTTAGAGGGGCAAACACATATATTGGTAATAAACATGTGTGTCATCTGAAAAGTATAATAAGGAAAGAATTTTTGGGGAAAGGAGGTTTTCAATTTATTTAATTACATAGTTTTGGGGTAGTGATCTCTGCTTGTATCATTTGAGAGAAAAATTGAAAAAATCTAGAGGGTGGAGAGTGTAGTGCTGACATTGAATTATATCTATAGACTCTTCTGGAACGGAGAGACATCAGAAATGTAGACGTAGATGGATGCATTTTGTAAGCAATACAGATGTGACAGGGTGAATGATGAAATCAAGAATGAACTGTCTGGAATACAATTTTACATATTAAATTATATAAGCTTTGAAGCTCAAGGTAGAATTTTCCTGTAAATGTCACATGAAGGGAACATATCAAATGTTGTCACTTCTAGAAGGAAGCAAGAGCTCACAAAGCCCTGACACTCATCTCAGTAACGTCATATGTAGAGGATGCTGTCAGCAATGCAGGAGCTGCATGTGCATGAGTAACTTGTATCATTTTTGTGAAAAAGAAGCACAAACTATAGCATAGTGTCTCGCTTATTAAACAGTAATTATAAGTATGTTGTACAATGTTCACTGCGTTTTGAACATTGAGTGGGTTCTATGGCAGCTTATTGTGTGGAATTGGAAGCACACAATATTCTTCTTGCTGTGCACCAAGATTATCCACTTCCAACTCCAACTCTGCATTTATAATCAGTATTCATTTTCTAACAGGTCAGAGGGGTTTATTTCCTTATCTAACCATTTTTATTTGAATGCTTACATGAATCTCTCCTCCAATCCACCTTCATCCGCTGGGCATGAAAAAGAAATGTTTGAGGACAAGATGACATGTTACACAGTATCAGATGAGTAGTTTTAATACACATTGAAAACAATTTTACATTTTCAATTTAGTACATTGTCAACACAATGAAATAGCCATCAATTATATAAATCATGCAGTAATTTACAAAATTTGGAAAGTAAATTGCTCAACCAACATTTTGTTTCTTTTCAAACAAGTTTTGTAGTACTTTGGGAGTTTGAAGGCCTTCTTAAATGACAATTTACATTTAAGAAACTTCTAAATTGCTATTTTTATTTGCCTCCCCTCCCTCATGTTTGATGTTCACCTTTCATTTTTGCAGTTTATGTCATTTATGAGGTATGAATACCTGTAAAATCCAGAAATAATTTTAGACCCCCATATCAATTATGATTTTATAATTTCATAATATGGGTTTTTCACTTTATTACTGGCTATTTGAAAATATTTAGGAATCATACTGCCACCAGAATGTCATCTCTCTTTTTAACCATTGGAAAAAGATTCTCTAGAATGGTATAATCTGTGCGGTAGAAGCTCTTGACAGGGTAGTTGTAGTGTGTGCTATCATTTGTCTACTAATGAATTTACTTAGTACAAAGGTTAGCAAAGAGGTGAATTTTATTAGGTTACTCTGTGTTTGAATTTTTGATAAAAATGTATTTTTATTTTAATACTAAATTTAAAAATCTGTTATAGTCACAAAGCCCTTATATATGCTAACTTCTGTCAGTGTTCTACTGGTCTCTAAAATCTTTTCTTATGTTTCCTTCTGTGACTCCCTTCTCATTGGCAACTTTGCACACGACTCAAGGAGTGTCTTTCTTTCCATTTCACGTTCACTGCTTCTTCCTAAAGGAATCTTTCCTTCATCTCATCTTCTTTGGCCATAGAGAAGGTTCTGCTTCAAAATACCGTGTGCCCCTTTCTAGCACTCACCTCACACTTAATTACATGTTTTCTTTTCACATTAAAAAAAATTCATGTGGTGTTCTTTGTCAAAAAGCTAAGATTTATTCAGGTCAATAACAGACGGAACAACTGTTTTGTAGTAGGATAACTCTCTCTAAAGACAACACACAGAGAGAGGCTGGGCTTTACAGCCAAGGAACCAAAGAGGAGGCATAAGTGGATGGACATTTTCTATCATGAATCACTAAGTGAGACAGGGAATGTTGCACGATGATAGAGCAATCAAAGCTAAACAGAATCTTTGTCAAGAAAGCACAGCATGACCAGACAGTGTCTAGATAGAGAATCAAGCAACCAAATATTTAGGCTGATGATAGTTGGAGGCTGAGAGATTCTGGTAAAACTTCTTTGGAAGATGTGATGTTTGGCTTATCATTGTGACAGATGCTAGAAATATTCAAGAAGTAGGCTAGCAGAATGTATGTGAAGGATTGTCATGTTTAAAGGATAATCTCTGAGGATTTCTCTACGGATTATCTTGATTAAGTTAACTAAAGTGGGGAATTCATCTTAACTGCAGATGGAATATTCTCTGAGCATGGAACACCATGTGGAAAAATGGAAAAGGCCATATGGACCACTAGAATCCACACATTAATTCCTTGTTCTCTGCTCTTGACTGTGAATGTAATGAGACTAGATCCTGCTGCCATGATTCCCTCCAACAATGGACTACAGACTGGAATTGTGAGTCAAAAGAACCCTTTCTCATTTAAGTTTCTTTGGCCAAGGTGTTTTAGCAGAGCACCAAGCTATGACACTGAAACAGCAGGCTCATTGCTAAAACTTAACAAAGCCAAGACAAAAACAGAGCTGCTAATGCCTGGGTCTACCCAAGGTTGTTCAAACAAGTTGGTTAGAGGTTATGAAAAATGAATCTCTCATTAGCCTATAATTTCCTTAAGAGCAGAGTAAACTGAGTTTGTCTTCCTTTGGTTCCTAATGTATCACAGAAACGTTAGTTGTTGAACGCACTGAAGCACAAAGCTTTGTTGATAAATGAATGGACCAATTAGGATGAGATTGTGGAGTATACTGGTAAAAAGCATAAGCACTAAAATACATTAGAGCATTTTAACAATGTGGATAGGCATTTGCTAAATCAGTACAAATATACAAAGTGCCTAGTCTAAGAAGACGGATAGACCAATATAACACAGGCACTGCCTCAGGGATCTTGGGCCAAAGAGGGACATTAAGTCTGAACATTTTCATTTCTTCCATCTGTTCTTTTCTGTGCTGGCTTCCATCCCAGGCATCCCTTCTGTTCCCACTGACCACTGGCAGGTTGAGCATCCTTGCTCTCCTTCTGAGCTCTACATATTCTCTCTGTGATTTCTAGAAGTCATTGTAATTGTGCCAGCTTAGGTCAGGTCCCCATTCCTGCAGCAGCCTTTGCAGAGACTAAGGGAAGCGGTTTATTTTGAGGACTAGTCAGTTCAGGGACATGAATTCCTCCCCTGAGGCAGGATTCAGCCCAATTACACCAGATAGAATAAGGACAGATACACAGAGCTGTACTGGCAGAGCTCTGAGATGGTGTCCAAAGTTCCTGGGACAAATAAATGCAAAAGCAAGAACTAGCCTGCCAAAATGTAAATAGGCAAGCAGAAGCTGAGAACTTTTAAGAGGAAAAGAAGATATACTAATGCTTTTGAAACCTAAGAAAACACAGAAAGTACTATGGAATGAATGGAGGCAGGGCTTTCATGAATTGTTCGCAGGGAGAGAGCACATGACCAATGAAGGATACCACGGAAGTTTATACAGGAGTCAGATTGTAGGGAAATTTAGAATTAACATGGAGAGATCTAAGAAATTACTGCAAAAGAAGCATGTTCTGAGTGCTTCTGATAGGGTGGTTCCAGGGGCTCTGTTTTTACTTGGTCTTTCTCCTAACTCAAATTATAACTAAAGTTAAAACAACAAAAAGAATGTGTTAACTTCTGGGAACAAATCCGTTGTAACCTTCAGATAGCAACCAACAAATCAAAAGTATTATTCCTATTAATAGTCCATCTAAATTACTATGCAATCAGTTTTAAATATAGTTATCAGTGCAGTGTTCTTGCTGTATAATTGGAGATGATGGAATGCAATTGCATGATTATTATGTTGAACGTACTCATTTTCTTCTAGATTTCTAAGAAAAGTATGTCACAAATATACCCTTAGATTAAGAAAAATAATGTGTCTTGTTTCATTATTTGTTGAAAGGAGAGAATTTGCACTCACGTAAAGAGTGGAAGAAGATTTTGATAAATCGTTCAGAAAGAGGCAACAAATAACTGTGAGAGGAGACTAAGCAAAGCAGATTTCTGAGAATGGCAAACATATCAAAAATATAACATTTAGTGCAGCTTCTACAGTATGAATAAGACACAGATAAACAGGCTCATGCTTTATGTTTTAGTTTGAAATGTATTGTTTCAATATAAATTCATGTTTTAGAAATTAGCTATTTAAGCCTTAATATAGATGATAAATAATAGAATATTCTATTTGTAATATTAGCTAGGTCAGGCAAATTGTTTACCTTTTTGAACTGTGACAACATAGTTTATAATGCGAATATAATGGACCGAATCTCTGAGTTGCAAAGCAACCAATGGAATGTCTTCCTTTATAAAAGTTGCCAAGGTCATGGTGTCTATTCATAGCAAGGGAAACCCTAAGACAGATATATATTTAAGTTATATAAAGCTTATATAAAGCATGATTATATACTAAATGAGATTGCACCTACATTTTGGATTATCAGATAAAGTCTTTATATTCACATTTATTTAAGTCCGAAGGAGGTTTTCTTTTTCACTTTACAACATTTCTCCTTATGATATGGCTGAATGCTGTCTATGAGTTCACTATCCATTGGGTCACATGTAAATTTTTTGCACATTGTAAACAAACAGTAGACTGAACGAACAAAACATTAGCATGCATAGGATTTAGTGAGTTGTACTTCTTCATTATGGAAAACCAAGCAGAAGAACCCCCAAAGGAGTGGCACTCTTTTTACTATTCAACTACTTGTTGAAGTAGTTATGGTCTTGTTGGAGTAAGCATATCACTCTGGGGGTGGGTTTGGAGGTCACATATGCTCAACCTATACCAAGTAAGACAAACCACTTCCTGCTGCTTGTATGTCATGTAATACTCTCAGCAACTTGTCCAGTACCTTGTCTGCCTGCATGCCACCCTTTTGGGGGTCATTTTTTTTAACCACCATCATATCCATCACAAAATACTTTATGCACTCAATAATAAAATAAGCATATCAAAGGTATATATTCAGCTTTACAAATGTTAATACAGATTCATCTCTGAAATTCCTTTCTCACCAACTATCTGACTTTCAAAATGCAAGCTATATTTTATTTATACCCTGAGTATTTGTCTTTTGCTTGCTTTTTTTGTTTGTTTGTTTTTCTTTGTTTGTTTCTAGGTGCCTCTTATTAGGCCAATGTTTTACTTCTCTATCCTATTCTGCAGACTTCATAGAGACAAAACACTGTGAACTGATCAGTCTATTTTATGACTCACCGGTGAGAGTCCCTTTTGGAATCCTTGTTGGTTTTCCATAATTAAGCAGTATACTCACTAAAGCCTATGCATGCTGATGAATATATTAGTATTGGTAGAGGCAACCATGAATTAAATACTAAATGCTCTGCCATTGGGTTAGAAGCCAGATGGCAAATAGAGAAGACAATGTTACCAGCAGGGACTGGCAAGACAGTTAGTGCTAAAATGTGGACATGAGCAAAATGGGAAAAATGTTGCCTGCATTGAAGGATTGTATGTGAGTGGTGTGTGTGTAAATTTGCTCAATATGTACATATGTATGTATGTGCAGGAATGTATACATGTGATAGATAGCAGAGGTCAAGGTAGTATGTCTTCTTAATTGTTTCTCTTCTTATCCTTATAGGAAGTCTGGAGTTCACAGATTAAGCTCATCTTAACTGGCCAGCAAGCTCATAAGCCCGACTTGTTTCTACCTCTACAGCCCTGGGTTTGCAGACTTATTCTTTGTCTTTTTTATATGTGTGTGATGATCTTTACACACATATAAAAAGTCATGTCCTCATGCTATGTGGCAAGTACTTTACCCTACTCAGACATGTCCACTCTCATCACTGAAGAATTTTAATTGTTTGAGAAAGGGACAGATTTCAAACAAATTTTAGGCAACAAACAATTGACTTCAAAATTAAATTCTGGGAGTAACAGAACAATTAAAATGCAGTCTTGCAGCTGAGCAGGCATATTCTCATCAAACAAGTGTAGGCAAGGACAATAATGGCAAAGGAGACCTTGTAACATATAGTGACATGCCACAGAGAGCAATGCGATTTGAATGGATGAGAGGTTCAAGTGGTGGGGTCAGAAATTTCTACATCCTAGAAGGGTAATGCATTGCAAGTAATTTCCATAGACGAAGAGGCAAGGGATGAGATTAGAAAAGAAACTGGCAACAGATGCATGCACAGATCTACACTGAAGCCCATTCAGGTCTTCATTTGTTGTATCTGTTAGGGTTCTGTTAATAAATGAATTTCAGGATTATGGGTAAGAAATACGGGGGTAAGCTATCTCAAACAAAGTTACAGCTGTAAAACGGAAGCGTGAAGAGTCTGCTGACCAGACGCTTCAGGAAATCTGCGGGGCTGCTAGAAAATGAGAAAAGTTGCTACTGACATAGTAGAACAGAGGCTGGAAGAGAGGGCAACCAGTCCAACGTGTTTTTATTTTGCCTTCTCTCCCACAGTGGGGGAGGTAGTAATCACATTCCCATGCCCTAACTAGTGTTCTTAGCAATCCCATTGTGTCTTTTTCAGATCAGAAATACTCTGGCCCAAATTATTCAGGACTATGAAAGAAAAGAAATCCATGCTGCTTAAAACAAGGGCAGCTTGGAGAGCTGTCATCCTCTAAACTTCCTAGGGAAGATTTAGGAAGGAAGGCTGGGCCTTTGCTGTCCCAGAAGCAGAACATCTAATGGAAGATAGTACATTATTTTTTCTACCGGACATCGAGATTTATATTAAAAGGAGAAACAGCAGCTTACCTGAGAGAACAATCTAATTGGGAAGAGGAAAAGAAAGCAGAAGACCTGGAATCTTCTTGCTGATAGAAATTTCTTAGTAGATAGAAGATAGCTTAGTCATAACACCTGGCACCATAAATCTTAAGAACATGAAAGACAGTACTCAGAGAATAAATGTGAACATTGTAGCTGCATATATTATTTTATATTTTCAAAATCAACCAATAATATACTGAGAATTTGGTCTGAATAAACTCACGAGGTTCAGCAAGATGGCTCAGTAGGTGAAGGCAACTGCTGCCAAACCTTGGGATCTGGGCTGGGTCCCTGGAATCTGTGCCCTCTAGAGGTCAAGCTGGAGCTACCATGACACCTGCCTGCATGCCTGCATGCCTCCATGCTCCCCACCATGATGGTAATGAAATGAACCTCTGGAACTGTAAATGAGGTACTGCAACTAAATGGTTTCTGTGTAAGAGTGGTCATGGTCAAGGCATTGCTTCACAGCAATAAAATCCCTAACTTGGACAGATGTTGGTTCCTTCCTACTCACAGCTTATTCTTCCTGCTAGACAAGTGGCATGGGTTGTCTCAGTTAAAAAAAAAATCTTTAATGATGGTGTGCTGGCTTTTTTTTTTTTACCACGGGTTATGCTTCAGCTTCCAGTGATAAGAAACCACAAATTCTTAACTCAAAATATTATACAAATATCCAGTAGCCTCTAGCCTCTTTGCGGGGACTCTCAAACTTCTCTTTAAATTTTCACATGCCAGTATTCCATGGCTACATTGTTTTGGATGATCTTTTAATTTCCCGTGATATCTGATGACATTCTGAGCATCCAATGACATTTCTAGTCCAAAACTCCAATGTTCTCCTAAAAACAACCCAGTTTGGTCCTTCATTGCACTACACAAGTTCACAGAACCAGTTCTGGTTTAGGTTGGTGTCTGTTGCTGTGATAAAACAATGACAAGAAACCAGCTTAAGGACAAGAGGGACTATATCACTTGATAGGATATAGTCCATTGTTGGGGGAAGCTAATGCAAGAACTCAAAGCTGGAACCCAGGGTATAACCTAAAGCAGAGATCAGAGTGTATTTTTCTTAGGGGATTACTTTGCGCTGTTTCCTCAGTTTTTATTGTATAGGATCACCTTAGGATCACCAGCTCAGGAAGTGTCACTGCCCTCACTTGACTGGGCCTTCACACATCAGTCATTGGTCAAGAAAATACCCACATACTTATCTATAGGCCAATCTGGCTGTGGCATATTTTTTAATTGAGGCTCCCTTTTCTCAGATGACTCTAGCTTGTATCAGTTTGACAGAATCACCAGCACAGCTACCAACTTTTGAATATTTTAAACAGTATTGCTTGATTGACTAAAAGTAACACTAGTTTTTAGATGATCCAGTTTTGCTGACCCAATACAGTTCAATATCATCATTACTCTAAGTGTAGATGTTTCTCTTATTCACATGTATGTGAGGTATGTGCTGGTTCTGACCCTCCTCCAGGCTCAGGGGCCTGGCACCTGCCTGGGACTAGAGCTGAAATAGTGATAATTGTATGGAAAACCCAGGGAGAAACAATAACCACACAACTGGCATTTAAAGTGTCTTTATAATCTTTTGTATCCAAATGTCACCAGCCAAATAAGTCACATGGCCAGATCTGATCATGTGACACATCTTCCCCAGTATTTATCTAGAGGCATGGTGCTTCACAAGGGAAGTATAGTTCTCTCAGAAGAATAGGAACAGGGTAAGTGTTCACACACACACACACAAACACACAAACACACACACATACAAATCTACCATAAAATAGTCTTCAATGGCTCTAATACTAGAAAATGTGAGGAGTACTAAATTTAAACAGGGAGAGCTGATTAAAAACTAAAGCTAAAGTTAATATAAAAGTATTTTATATCAGGAGTAGCCAAGTGTGTAGAGCGTGGAGGACAAAGATTGATTAACAACATTAAGCTACTGTCCTGCCCATGAATCTGTGGAAAATTAAAGAAGTCCTGAAATGGATTAAACTCTTCTGCAAACCAGTTCCCAATTTGCTAAAAAACCCATGATCTTTGCTAGGGTAACTACTAGACAAGTTGATGATAAATTAAAATTAGGATTTTAAAAAGCCAGTTTATTAACTGAGCATCACATAATAAAAAATGTTATTTAATCAATCAGAGCAACATTCATTTTGTATGGGATGAGAACTATGAAAATGTTTATACCATATTATACTACATACTAAAATGATTGGTACTCTTAAATTATTGCTTAATATATGTGACTATAATAAAAATCTTCATTTATAAATGAATACATAAAATAGAAAAATGAAATATTCAAGAATTACAAATTTTTCTATAATATGAACAGTTAAATGTAATAGAAACAAGTAAGAGACTACAATGAATATTGAGTCATATGGAATTTTTGTAGCATTAGCCTGTAACAGTAAACGTGTATAGAATAAATTTGAAAAGAGAAGTTGAGGTTTAACAAAACCTGAGTGAAACTGTATCTCCATTTCAGCACCTTTACTCTGTGAACAAAAATAAAATCATTTTCCTTATATAAGACTCAGTCCTCAACCCTGTGACGGTCACATCAAACAAATTACATCCAATCAGTTCCATTCATTTTTATAACATAAGCTGAAGGCTCACAATACCCTAGTCAAGCATTAGGGTTAGGGAGAAAATATTGGACAAAATAGCTTCTGTCATGTCAGCGTGTATTCTCCTACACAATGACCATAATCACATGATTAGTGTAAGCCATCAGAACGCTTTAAGAGTCCCAACGACCCTCTTGCAGAGAAACATGTTAGGGATAGATGTTTTAATCTTAAAGTGCATCAGCAGGGTTTTGCAAGAAAGCGTGAGTGAAATCTGCAATCAAATGATAAAGAGATATTTTGCGTGTGGTTCCTGAGCAAGGCTGCACAAGCTAATCTTGAACAATTGCCACACTTGATGGGTTTGCTTCTTGCTCTAGTATGAAAAGCACGTTGATTTCATACCATTAAAAAGAAAACAAAGGCTATTAAAGTGAAACCAGACTTCTTACACATAAAAAGTGACAAATTAAAATCTCCATGAATTTTGTTTTTACTTATAATTCAAATCAAGTAAATATACATTGTAAAATATTAGGAAAACTGTAAATATAAAGCAATTTGCTGAGATTAAAGTTATAAAAATGTAAAAATTTATGGTATAAAGTAGAAAGGAGACTACATGACTACATTGTGATAAAAATTACAACAATTATCATAAAAATGCTTTCAAATATATTACTTAGAAAGCCATCCTAAAAATCTTAAAGATTCATATTACTACTGGTGATCCAATATACATATTGGCTCAAGACAGGTTTCCTCTGTAGCTGTAGGGATTCTCTGGTGCCTGTCCTGGAACTAGCTCTTGTAGACCACATTGGCCTCGAACTCACAGAGATCTGCCTGTCTTTGCCTTGCTAGTAATGAGATTAAAGGCATGCTCCACCACTGCCTGACTCCAAAATATATTTTTAGGATTTAAATCTGGACCAAAGTATCAAAGACACAAAGTCACACCAAGATGGATCTTAAAGTTCTACCCAGTTAAATATAGACACAGAACAAAAAGAAAATAATAAAAAATAAGTATTTATATGTTTACAAAATGGAACAAAAATAAATCTGTCAGGAGTTGGCTAAATGAAACTGAATTTCAAACATAAAATTTATGGGAGCAAACATGGATGAAAAGAACTCACTAAATATTCCAAAGCTCTGTAACAGATATTTCACATTTTTAAATCGTGATAATAAAATGACTTCGATAAGACTCTAAGTTAAAACAATGTGCTCAGGTATGCAGTGATGCTTACTAATTAGCTGTATGGAAAATGTCATTATATTACTGCAAGTTCTCAGTTGGGAGTAGAAAACACATGAAGGCTGGGACCAACCTGTCTCATATTAATTTAATTAACACATTACCAGAAGTAGTTTGACCTTAACCACACCATCCTTCCTGATCCATGGCTTCATTTATCTACAACAAATCCCTACAATACCAGCACATTTTACTTTATCTTGACTAAGAAGTAGTCTGTGACATGCCTACTAATTATGAAACAAGGAAGGGTATTTAAAGTCATCTATTGTTCTGTGACACACATGCCAATAATTGTAGTAGGGAATAAAGAGCAACCACATTCCTTATGGAAAACGTTCTGTGGTCTAATCCTTTACTCAGAAATATACAACCTAAAATGGCATTTGTCACTTTACATTTACTAAAATTTACTATTTTAAAATATAGTATGTTTAGGCAGTCATAATACTGAGAGTTTGGGGGTGTAGCTTCTGATATTCTTAGCAAACATACATCTAGCAAGTAAGTCTACCTGGTTCTTACAGGTCTTCTTGTTTTGTCTTCAACAATGATACATGAGCTGAGCTTTAGGTAGGTGATGAAATGTTTGTAGATGTACCCATTAGAACTGGAACCCACAACTCACTGTGTGTATGTGCGTGTGTGTGTGTGTGTGTATAGGTGTGAATTTAATAATAATGAAAGGCAAGGAGGGGTGTGTAAAAGGGTTTGAGGTTAAGAAAGGAAAGGGAGAAATAATGTGATTATATTATATCAAAAAATCAAAATAAGAGAACTGGATTTGAATTACAATGAACTTAGTATGGTTAAGCCACATGGGCAGTGTCCGAAGCAACAATTGCAGCCTTGAGTTCTTGCCTGGATTAAACCTGGCAATTAAACCATTAGACAGAGAGATACAGAGCTGTTTCACTTGTTGGATCACAGTCTATACTCCCCAGTTCAGTAGCGGTATGATATTACACAGTAGTGTGAATATAGCAATGCATTCAGTGTGCAAAATGTGTGAACATGCTCATTTATGACTCAGTACAGGGACAATGAGAATTTACAATAAATCCCTTTTTAAAATGATGTATACTATATTTCAAAAAGGCACAAGAAAGTAGATGGACATTTTCAAAATAAAGAAGTGCTTGAGAAAGCACATATATTTAGAATGTTTTAACCACTATCTAATAAATGTGTATACAATCATGACTTTAGCCCCTGATATAAAATTATGTTTTTATATACTGATAAGATGCATTTCGCAAAAACAAAACAAAGTTCAGGGAATGATAAAAACATTATATATGCTACAAGGAAATTTTATTTTAAACATTAAAAAGTCATATGATTGACAATTATTCACAAAATGAGTAACAAGTATGGCAAATATTTCCTCATAAATATATGAATAGTTTTTATTATCATAAGGAAATATTAAGATGTAGTTTTTGTTGGTGGATTGATTTTGTATATTATGGGATACTTAATTAAGCGACACCCATGCTGAAACTCACACTGATGTGGCTGTTCTATTTGAGAAAAGAACAGCTGTTTTTCTAATGTTCCTGCGGTTTATGAACATGACGCTTCCGTTATATATCAAAGTGGATTCTAATGAGCTTTCTCAGCTCCCTCCAGTAACACATTTCTCAAATGTTTTGTAACTCACTGTGGCTTGATAAATGTTAGATTGCAGATCCTCCTAGGTGTAGCGCCTAGGGCTCCTTAAATGCTGCCATTTGCTTGTTTATTTTGTTCTCAGGCTGGGGAATTGCTTTATGAACTCTGAGACATAAAGGAGAGCAACAGAGAGGGAAGAAAGGCATTTGGTATAATACTTCTTTGCCTGAGAAGGAAATTGGATTTTACCTATTGCAAAGGAGGTCACAAATGTTATTGTTTAAAGGGTTAATGCGACCTATTATGGAAGAGAGTGAGTTCCAGCTGGAAGCGTTCTTTCACATCAAACCACCGGGGAATGTGCAAATTTCTATTTTTCATAGAGTTTTACATTTTGTAACCTGAAACTTTTATTATAACTTTGATCGATTGTTTTCTATAGTTGTTTTTGACCTTGCTGTATGACTAAAGTACACTTGCTTAAACACAGAAACCCTTATGTGTGAAGTAGAGTTATTTATGTTTGACATAACTTTCTGGAGGTGATTTATAGAGTGGTTGAAATGTATTAAGCCAATGTTGAAAAGAGAATGCAGTTAAATATATGTGCAGTGTGCTTAGGCTGGCAAGAATTCCAATTTAGTCTTGGTCTGAATTGTTTTAAGAATCAATGTTTATGTTTTAGAAGAACAGCATGCAAAGTAGGCAAGGAAAATGAACTAAATGTTGAATTATATAACATATTAGGCTGTACGTATTTTCAATTCACATTCAAGGATATAAAGAAATTGTATTGCCTGAGTATAAAATTGATTTCTTCCAATATTTTTGGATGCTTTCTTACATAAAATAGCCTTTACATTATATAATGCTCATAGAACCAGCCTTAATATCTTTTAATCTAAGTTTTTAATTATACTAAAAGATAAAATAAAATATAATTAAACTGGAATATATGGATAATGGAATTTCTATATATATAGTATGAATAACACATGTTTATCCAGTTTCTCTTCTCTTTAAAGAGAATGAGAAGAAGACTGAATGGTAAATGACTGCTTGGATGTCCAGACTTCCAAAACATTCTTGGTGATTTCCTTAATGACTATCAGATGTTGTGCCACACAGAATTTGTCCTATTAAGGTACCACAGTTGCACAATCCACATATTAGTATCCCTCACACAGGCATTTAACATGTGTTTCATAATGTATGGAGTATTCTTTACTTTAAAGAGAACATTAAAGCCATGATCACGATCTTCCTGCAGGTCTATTGAGTGAATGGGTGCATTCTCTCCTCCTCCAACTTCTGGCAAATCTATATCACTGTGTAAATTTTCTGGCCATTCTGGGAAGTCCTGGGAGGATTTTGCCTGATTTCTGCTCCTGTGAAAACCCATGCCAGGTTTGTGGAGTCTCTTGTAGATGTAAATGTTTGCTGTTGCAGCTGCTGTTGTCCTTGTCTCTTGGTAAAACTATTCTCTCCACTGCAAATGTAAACTCTACAAGCCATTTTAGCTGCTTTCTTTGAAGGTTTCCTTTATACAATAGTAGAAGTATGAATAAAGCCAAACAGGACCTAGAATAGGCATCCTAATGTTAGGGTCCTATGTGCCGCTGCTTAAACAGCAGGAATTTTTTCATGGGGGAGGTATAGAGTCCATTTCCTATTTGTAAATGATTGTCAGGATATACCTCTTTGTTGTTGTAAGAGAGCAGAAATAGACTACAACTGCACTTGGTACAGATGAATTATCCTCATTTGATAGATAGTAGATTTGCTGGAAATCCCTTGATGGAATGATGTTCTGTGGCAACTTTAAAACTTATCATTACACCTTCTCTTAAAAAAACTTTGACTTTTTTTAAGTGCCTTTGTACCCCCTATTAAAAATTTCTACTTATTATAATACTATCTATTCAATTTATAATTCCCTTTGTGGAGATTAAGAAGATAATCTAAAATTCATGCAGAAGCCCAAATAGCGTTAATTTGAAAAAAATTAAATCAAGCCTAAAATCTGACAAGTTTGCAGTGGCAAAACTAAATCATGCAGTTACACATGAGCAAAGGCTATACATATATATATGTATATATACATATATATATATACATATATATATATAAATGCATGTAAATAAAATATAAAATCTCAATAATATTATCTAAATAAGACACAAATAATGACCATTTGAGTCGACATGCCAATGTGGGAAGTAGACAAGAACCACACATAGGTGAAGAAATATAGACAATCAATGAAATATAGGAAATCAAAGAGGAACAATAAGTTTTTTTTTCTATGGAGGAATGTTCACATCATGACCTGCTGATTGGTTATATATATTATACCTGTGTGTGTTTGAGCGTGTATGTGTATCTATCATCTGTCTCTGTATGATCTATATCTATCTATCTATCTATCTATCTATCTATCTATCTATCTATCT
>LOEQ01010450.1:16704-28538 GCA_001685075.1 Bramus lutescens | reverse complement strand
AATGGCTAAACTCGGTTATAATTGTTTATCCTATTCATCCTTCCTCTACTTGAAAGTGTAGAGAAAGAAGCATGTACTTGAGAGTTCACTGGAAATTACAATGCTGCCCCTCAAATTCCAGGTCTGTGTCCTTCAGAGGAAGGATATACCGGGTTCCCTGCCATATCTCCAAATACCATTCCCACTTCTTTTCCTTAAATGCCAGTACCCGTGAGAAACTAATATCTTTCCTTTAAGGAAATGGCAGTTTGCCATGAGGGGCCCTATCAGGTGATAACCATCTAGGTTTACTTTGAAAGCCCCTTGGTGTTAGTGTAGAAAATGCAGCCACTACTGCAGACTAGCTTTCTCCCTAGGGGAGGTTCACTCATTCTCTGTTCTGCTTGGTTCTCTTTTGTAAACCGTGATCAGCAGGCTGTATTGCAGGGCCTGGGAAAGCCAGATTAAGTTCTCCTCAGCTGGCCATCTGAGGGTGTGGCTCTTTAACATTTTGGCTAACAGATGGCGGCGAACCAACAGGTGCACCCAGATCACTGTCCCAAGCTTGTTACATCTGCTGGGAGCACAGACAGACTGCTCGCCGCAGCTTCCCCCACTCCAGCTGGGGCCTTGGCTGCCACCAAGTATGATGAAGACAGGGTGCAGAAAGAGGGAGGCTGGTGACCTTCAACTGTTAACCCACAGATATGCTGTGCTTTGGAGGGTTAGGCGGGCAAGAATGCTTTGATCTGAGCATTACGCAGTGGAAGGAGAAACATAGGGTGCGGACTCCAAGGTGGAGTGGGGAATTGGCCGGCAGTTTTGCTTAGTACAATAGGCTTTTCAGGATCTGACAGCTTCCTTCAGCAGGGCCAGGCATTTCCACTCTCAGCAAAGTCATTGGCCTGAATTCATTGCGTGCTGCAAAACTGTTGTTGGATAGACTTAAAGTGTTGAAGGGAGACAGCCCAGAGAATGGTCGCGACAATTCACCTTGCAGTGACCACCATTTTCCATGCTTTCACCCTTGTCACGGGCTCCTTGAGTTATTATACCATATGGATAGTGCAAGTTCACAGGGCGAACTATTCTACTATTATGAGCTTACAGTGCGTGGGGAAAAAAAGCCAAGAGATACTAGAATTTACAGTTGCAGAGAAAGCGTAGTCAGTACTAACAGATTCAACATTGTTGTGATTGTAGCGTGTGCTTCCTACAGGGCTACTATGTGCTAGTCACAGGCTTCTGAGTTGGTGGCTCAAGCTGCATTGGCCCCTCCATCGCCTCTGCATGTGTCAGCTGTGGCCAGTGGCTAATCTCCATGTTCTAGACAGAACAGGAAGGAATAAAAATGTACTTAAGGTCACTAGAGGTCAAACCTCCGTGGTTGAATCTGTCTTGAAAGCATTGTAGTGTGGGCTATATTTGGTTTCTGCTGTGATCATCTAGTTCAGAGGTTCTCAGCCTATGGGTCACAACCCCTATGGCAAACCTCTATCTCCAAAACTATTTAAATTATGATTTGTAACAGTAGCAAAATTACAGTAATGAAGCAGCAACAAAATTAATTTTATGGTTGGGGTCACAGAACATGAGGAACTCTGAAAGAGGTTAGGACAGGTTAAGTACCACCGAACCGCTTCCTTGTCCCACATAAAAGCCAAGTCCCAGGTAGTCCCACCAATCCTGACCATTGCTAAAGTTTTGAACTTCACAACTTAAGAATTCCCTCTCTTATACCCGTGTTTTCACCAATGAGGACAGTTACTCACTGACCATCTCCTGGCATTCTACAGCTCCATAGTTTCAAATGTGGCCTGGAATTCTTTTCTCCCTGGATTCACATTTATGTCTCCATACTAGACTACTTCATTCCCATGTGCCAGTCTTCCATGCTTGCCTCTCTAAAAGATTTTGGAGAAAGTTGTAGCTGGCTGTGTGGCTCAGGGATGAAGGCAGACCTTCCAACCTGCTCATCAAGAAACAAACCTAATAGGGCTATATTTACTCATTTGGGGATGGAGTTACTGACCTGAGTAAAAGATCTAAACTAAAGATGATCAAAAGAGCCATAGAAAACCTAACAAAACCCCAGTGCCTGACATGGGGATCTTTCTCTTAGTTGTTGGCCAGCGGAGTTCCTAGACCTCAAAACTAAAGGCTATTACAGTTGTCTTTGAACTACTTCCAGAAGTTGAAGTTCAAAATCCTCCCATTTAAAATACCATATACTTTAGGCACAGGGCCTGGAGGAACTGAGCTGGGATTGACCTGGAATCCTCATCTAAAGGGCTAGCTCTCACACTATCAGAAGATGTGATACCAGTTGCCTAAGAACAAGAGCAATCACTAGTCATATTCAACTGTAAAATCTACAAATGTCAGTAGTGATTAGCATGGCCACATCCCGCCAGTGTGTGCACACGGTGCTTCTCTCTTGGGAGCACCCAAGAACTGTCTATTTGAACTTAAAACTCACTCATTAGGAAGGAGTTCATATGTGGTACCAAGACATGGGCAAGCACCCACTAATGATGAAATCATCCATCCCCGAGGAGATTCTACTACTGTCAATTTCCTACACCAGGACAATTTCTGACAGTATTCCTAATACTTAACCCTTAAACACACAGATGACTGTAATGGTTGCCCCTCATCAACGACACTTCATTTTACAACAGACACAGACCATTACAAGGATCCACAATTGGTCAAAATGCAGATAAAAACATGGAGTACCCAACACCAGTTGGTCATGGAACATCCAAGAAGAGAGGGCAGGAAGATTTTAAGAGCCAGGGGACCAGGATGTCTATTGTGAAAGAGTGTCTTCTATATTTGACACAGAGATTATGCTTACAAAATCCCAACAATGTAGCTGACCAAAAAAGACCTGAACAATGACAACACCAGTTGGCATGCCAATGAGAATTGAGGAATCCTCATAAGTCTCACCCCTAGAGGGGTAATAAGTCTTTTTCAGGAACAAGACCTTGGTATCCAGAATAAATAAAGAATAAGTCATTAATTTGAGAGGGAATCAGGGGCATGGATGGAGTTGGAGAGGGAGGGGTGAAATGACATAAATATAGTACTCATGCATGAAATTCTCAAGAATATCTATTTAAACAAAAAGAGACAGATACAACAGGGTGGATTGATACAGAAATAAAAAAGAGGGACTTGGGAAGATTGGGCCAGAAACGCAGGGTTACTAGAATGGGGGAAAAAACGTATGTCTTGGACAATAACAACAAACTCAACAGGCTGCGGAAGGTGGGGGCCTTTCATTTGAACTGCTACTTGCCTGGATCACAATACGTGAAGGCATTGGGGAATGAAATCCAAGATGCATTGGAGATACAGGGAGTGGGATGACAGAGGACCGGAGTGAGGGACCACAGTGGCTGGCAGTCCCGAAGGCCACAGCCCCTCCTTAGCAACAACAGTTGGGAGCAATTTTCATGTTCTTGTCATTCTTGGCAGCAGGTAGAAGCTTAACAAGTGTGTTAAAAGGTGAGTGGACAACAAGATGCCTGTTCTTAGTAAACAGTGTAGAGCTGCCAACACCAGACCTTTCACGGCCGCAGGAGATTCAAGAGGAGCACTTGATACAAGTCTGTGGGGACTCTGTCTTCCTTGGGGATTGCCAAAAGTGTGGCTAATGTTATCCAAGAAACTGATACAATTAAAAATAATAGGCTCATTCAATAAGAAAACATTACCTAAATTAAACCTATCTGATTTTATCCCTCTCTTTTACCTTTGAAAGTATTAAGGCATCAAAGAGACTTATTTATATAGTTTACTGAGCGATTGGTTTAGGAGTTAGATGAGTAAGCTAACATGAGCTTGGGCTTCCTGTGGTAAATTTAATGCTTGTTTATCATTATCCGTGTTCTGACGCTCTCACATTTTTGATTTCAATGTCCCTGTGTTCGAATCTCACATAGTGTCAATGTCTATTTGTTGACTCACAGTTGTTCCTATGGTCTTTCTGGCCTCCTGCAACTCAGCAACGACCCCTACACGTACTTCCCACAGACCTGCCAGGTCTCAGAGCCTCATGTTGTGTGGATGTTTTGGTGCCTGTGCTTTGAGTACGGCTCAGCCAGCCTGGTGAGTTTTTCGAGGGCGGTGGAATGTAAACCCAGTTACTTTTGACCCTAACTAAACAGTTATCTATCTGTCAAACAGCAAGCCATCTCTGCTCCGTGGGTGTATTTAAAATTAGGACAACTACAGCCACCACTTGTCTTAGTGAATGCAGTAGTTTGCCTTGGGCCACACAGGAACAACCAGGCACGTTGCCAGCTCCTATGGTGTTGGCGGTTCCAGGGCGTAAGCTCAGGGAGCCTCATTTTGAGTTTAGCTGGATCTTTGAACCAAGCACATTGCCATAATTGCAAAAATATTCCCCACAACAGTATTAGCCCTACAGCTAAGATTAGCGGAGAATGTTTTTGATCCTCAGAGCCATCATCTGCTCCTCAGGTGAATGCCGAGTACCAAATGCCAGGACACCGAGAAAACAGGTGTATCAACCTGCGCCGGGGATTTGAGGAAGGGAGGTTACAAGCCAAGAATGGCCAACTCAGAAGTTCCCAGGTATGCAAGCTTTTAAACACTTGAGCCTGAACTTAGGAAGCTAGAAAACACCCTCTGTGGCATGCTGCCCACCATGCAATTTCACAAGAAGGAGCACTTCATAAAATGTATTTCATGGAACACAGAAAAGGCTGGGATTCAGCCTGATGAAAAGGCAGAAAGGGCCAAGGGATGGGTGTGTTGTACAGAGATGGTTATCAAATCAGATCATGGACCCTTAACTGCGTAAGAAGAAAGATGATGCTCTGATGGGCCGAGAACAGAGAAGGCAATTGTATTGACTGAAAGTATCTGATGTCAAAGAGTGGTTGAATGAGTGGACTTGAAGGTAGATAGCAAAGGGAGAGATGCTTGTCTGTGAAAAGTTCAGTGTTTTCAAGGTAGTAGGACAATAAGGTCAAGTGGCTACATCTACAGAGTACCTAAAAAGATGCTGATTGTGAGCAAGTCACATCCCCAGCATGGCGTGGCTGCTAGCTGGCCTCTCTGCTGGGGCTCCATGTGCTGCAGTTTGTCAAGGTGGTCAGTAAACAAGGGAACAGCTCACATAAAGCAGGGACAGAAGTCCTGCCAACAACTCACAGGAGTACAGTACGCAAAATCGAGGCCGCTGAAGATTCCTGCCCATGTCCACTTACCCAGAACTGTAGCTGTGCGAAATCAGTGGATTTCCTTGATTCTATGCCAAATATGCTTAGCTGAAGAGTGGCATCACGGTACAGTTGAATCATTTAAGAGATGCAGAGTGTAATTTCATTTTCTCTCAATGCTGATAGTTGACAGATGACTGACGAGAGAGTTAAAAATAAAGAGATAATGTGATTGACAACTCATAAATACCAGGGACTGTTGCAAGCCCTGAAGTCTCTTTGGTGAATTTTGCATATTTCATTTCTGATGAAGGGATGGAGAAGAGAGAAGAGGGAGAAAGGAGGAAGGAGGGAGGGAGGGAGAGATGGGGCAGGCTGAGGGGGAGGGAAATGCTTTGAGCAAATGAAGACAACATTTCCATCTGGGGTTTGTGCTTTTCTGAGTGTCGACTCATTTTGATAGATTATTAGAAAACTCATATTTGCTCATAAATGTGAAAAAATAGCAAATGTAAAATTTGCAAATTTATTCCTAAATGTAGTTAAATTCATAAATATTTAGACATTTTTCTGTAAAGCTTCTAATTTATAACCTTTACATGAATCTATAATTTGGTATAAAAGCTTCTGAATGCAGAAGTAATGTCACAAATGTCTATAAATACTCACGTCTCTTTCCCAAATGTTCTACAAGCCATTAGGGGAGGAAACTGAATGTGAACCAGCTTTTCAGGTGGAATTTGCTCTCTATGACTCAAGACAATGAGCAAAAACATTCTAGTAATAATTTTAAGACCAAACATAAAATTGTAGCTTGTATAACTTCAAAACACATTTTAAAAATCTTGAGAAATCAATTGGTCAGTAGCAAGACATACCTTTAATCCCAGCACTTGGGAGGCAGAGGCAGGTGGATCTCCTTGAGTTTGAGACCAACATGGACTACCGAGTGAGTTCGAGAACAGCCAAAGCTTCACAGAGAAACCATGTCTTAAACAACAGACCAAAAAAAGTATTGAGAAAATGTTAGAGTTTACAGTTGAGAATGGATAAGCACAGTGACATACAAAAAGTAAAATCTAAGAAAAGTGGAAATAAAAATTCCAAAGGGAATCGTTGTCCAGTAGGATGATGATCCAATATTGCTTCTGAAACTCCTTTAAAAAAATAAATTGTGAAACTGTAGTAATGAATTCTTCACATTATTTAAAAAATAATAATACAGGTATACAAATAAGAATTGCTCCCTCTCACCTTGCCTCTACTTTCCTCAGCACTGGCCTCTTTCCTGGGAGACTTGTTCAGATCATTTCCACCCCAGTCTCGTCTGACTCCTGTACATAGTGACCCCAGGAAAAGAGAGGCACTCTAAACCACTTTAACAAGCCCCTCTGACAACACATTGTCCCTAGAGTGAGTCAATCATTTATCCTGAGCTGGTCACCACACCCAGAAGAAAGGAATGCATCACTTAGCCAAGGCTGGCCCCATTCCTAAAGCCTAGGTGGGGCCTTGAAAGCACCTAGGGCCATGTTAATAAAAAGTGGATATTTCTCGGTCCAGGGTGAACGCTGCAGTAACAGGTGAGGACGAAGCCATGCATGTCCTTCGTGCATGCTCAGTGGACAAATTGGAACAATGTACGGATGAGTGGGCATTTATCACTTAGCAAATCCTCAGTTCTCCCCAGCATTAGCCACAACTTACTGTTATTGCTTTTCTAATGTTGAAAAAGCAGAGGAAAGAGATTTAATTGGGAAACCAGGGGATAGGACAGGCACTGCTCTTCAAGGTTCTATCCAGAACTTCTAAGGTTTGCCCTTTGATTCTGCTGACACCTGTCCTGTGAGTGTGCCTATTACCTAATCCACACAAGTACAGAGCGTCGGAACCCAATCCCACAGGAAGTCAGGTAGAACCTTCATTTGCAATTGAAGGTGATCAGTGAATACCTTAGAGCAAAGGCTGTGCCTGGCAGCAGCTTCTCTGCACCTGCTCATTGCTCCCACCCTTCAAGGGGTCAGATTCAGTGATTGCTTGGGTCTGGTGGCACTACCACTAACCTGCAGCAGGAATTTTGGATGTTTTATGTTGTTAACTGTGGAAAACATTCTACCTTCATCATATATGTTTCATTCACTGTTCGGATCACTTGGCTTAATCCTTCCAAAGTTGTTTGATTTTTTTTCCCCACTGCCCTCTAATAACATGTACCTTATATTTATTTATTAGAAAAATTAGTACAATTTTTTAAATTGAAAATAGATTTCTCTCATACAACAGACTCTATCACAGTTCTCCTCTCGCCACTGCTCCCCAACTCCCCCCTCCCCTGACCCACTTCTCCTCATTTCCCTCCAGAGAAGAGTAGGCCTCCAAGAGAGGCCAGTCCAACAAGACAAAACAAGATACGATAAGAGAAGCCAAAAGCTCTCATACTGAGGCTGGACAAGGCAACCCAACAGGAAGAAAGGAGTCCCTAGAGCAGACAGAAGAGTCACAGAATCACTTGCTCCCATGGTTAGGAATCCCGCAAAAATACCAAGTTTGCGGGTTTAGCATCCACAGAGGACCTGGGGCAGAACCTGCAGGCCCTGTGCTCTCCGTTTCAGCCTCTGGGAGCCCTGCTTGAGCTCTGGTGGGCCATGTTCTCCTGCCACCCTCTCACAGCCACTGTCTTTCATCTCTTTCTTCAGTGAGGCTCCCTGAGCTCCAAGGGACAGAACCTGGTGGAGACCCCATGGCCTGGATGGCCAGGAGACAGAGATTGGATAACCCTGACATCTAGAACAGAACCAAAAACTAAGGACAAATAAATAAACCAAACGAAAAAGACTAAATAAATAAATAAACAAATAAATAAACAAACAAATAAATAAAATCAACGAGGTGACTCCTAAAGACATTCTGTTATACTCATAGATCAGTGCCTCATCCTATCATCACCAGAGACTTCCTCTGGCAGCAGACGGGAACAGATGAGAGACCCACAGTCAGAGATTATGTGGAGAGAGATTCTAAATTGGGGGTCCACTTTTTCCTGAACGATTTTCTTTTCAAACTTCAGAGAGGTTCTCCTATGGTTCTTTGCCGGGTTAAGAATTGTTAGCTATAAAATTTGTATGCTCCTTTCCAATGCCAGTTAAATATCCCGGCTTCTTCATGAAGAGTTATCAGTTTTCCACACTGAAAGACTGCAATCATTTTGTTCAGTCTTTTAAGAAAGCTTTAATCTCTTTGATAAGTTCAGTTGTCCTTTCCCTGGTCTGTCCCCACTGCTGTTCTATTTCATTGAGATGAGGTAAGCAGAAGTCACACACTAACCAAGCTCTGCAAAAATAGGTGCTTGTTGCATTGCACAAAGCAAAAAGCTTGGCTCATGTTTGAATTCTTCTTTAGAGTTTGTCCGTGTTTGTGTGTGTGCACGTGCATATGTGTGTGCACATGAGTTTATACATGCATATGTATGTGTGTGAGTGGGAATGAGAGAGAGTGTGCCTGTGTATTACATGCCCTTCTTAGTGATTGATATCGTTAGAAGTACTGCTGTCTCCTATAGGCGTGCTGTAAATTTAACAGTTGACTCCCTAACTAAATAATCTAGTATCCTAAATGTATCTGAACCAATAATTCCCTTCCCTAGTGTTTCCTTTATTTGTTAAGAAAATAGCTAGCTCCTCCCTCTCAGGGTTAAACAGTGACAATTTGTGTGTAGCCTACAGAGAACACTGATTTTGTTTCCTGGTCCACAGTAAGTCCTGCACATATATGTTCGCTGATGTCAAAACGCTGATGGTTAGATGAGGTTTAAGATCCTTCTCATGAAATCAGTGCCTGTGCTTGCAAGACTCACCCTTATGTCTTTGAAAACTGGAAGGTTTTGGTTGAACTGTCTGCATATAAACTTGAGAAAGAGATGTTTGCAGACATTGATATGATGTATGATATGGCTAAAGAAGTGGTGTATATAAAGAGGTGTGCTTCAGTATTCTCTCGTGAATATGAAACAGAAGAATAGATCCATGGTGACACCTCATTAAAGGTCAGTGGAAAAGCTGGTCTTGAATTCAAATGCTGGCCTTGCCGTTGGTTTTCAGTTTCTTCCATGGTATAAAAATTGTCCTTTCATCATGGTGTAGTCTTTCTGGTAATCTTTATTTTAATTCTGTAACATTTATATTCCAGGAGTAACAGCAAATCTGCTGATTACTTATGAAAGCAGGGAAAAATTGCAATTACAGTCAAAATTAAAGCTATTTTCTAATCTTCTCATCTTTTTTAGGGAATGAGAAACTTTAAATATGGTCAACATAGCACATTTTAAGAGTCAAATGTAGTGAATTTTTTCTATGCTAACTGAATAATAATTTTCTATAAAACAGTGAACATTCTCCAGATTTTTCATCATTTGGCTTGTTTAATGTAAGTTGAAATATCCCTCTTGCGTAAGTATCATTGCATAATGCTCTGCTAAGATATTAAGATATATTTAGTAATTCCATTAGAACTGCACCATCAAGCAGGGCAGAGCATATGGAAAGAAGTTAGTGAAAAACTGATTAAACATTTATATCAAGTACATTTTGATTTAACTCACATAAATAATTCATTTTTATGTTTTCTTTCTTTCAAAATAAACCTTTTTGACACCTGCTGTGCTAAAAATAATGCTAGCATGGCTGTAATAAAGAAAGTCTTAAAGCTTACATCAATGACATCATCTGGTACCCATACAGATACTAAATTACCACCAGTCCATAAGTGCAGAAAAGGAAGACTTGGCATTATTTATTTTTTGTTAAAGGCCTCGAAAATATGCCATGCTTAGTAGCAAGTGAAGCACCTGACTAAATTTGAATTGAGAGTTTGTATCAAGGAAAAGTAAAAATTAAGAGGCTCAGAAAAACACAATGGAAAATGTAGGAGAGTATCATAAAGATATTGAGCCCCATTATTTCCCTGTGCTGAGAAGCAAGCTTAGAAATGGAGTCAACGAGCTAATACAGAGACCCCAAGAGAGACAGAAGCTGCAATAGAAAGGGAGAGTGGTGGTTAGGAAGAGAATTGCAAACCCACATGTTCCAAGCCTTATTCTAGACCACAGTTCCCACAGGGGATGTTGTTAACCTGTCCACTGACAAGACATAAGCAGCTCTGAACCATCAGGATATGACTCACTTTATCTTTTACTCAACTGAAAAGTTCATCTAGGAGAAAGTCTCAGCCTTGGGTGAGTGTTACTCTGTCCTTATTACTCTTATAAGACTAAATCTCGTTTGTTTTTTTTTTCCTCAGACACTAGACATGAAGCCCTGAGCATCTCTGAGCACCAACGTGTTGATTGGATAACATTGCTAACCAATACTGGATAACACTCTTTTATTATTGAAATTTTGTTCAGTTTCCATGTACAATGATATCAAAGGTCTTCTTAAATAGATTTTGGTAAGAACACGTACCTATCCGATGACCAGTACTATGTAAATAAGAGGGGATCACAGCCACAGCCCCCACAGCGGATGTGTTGAGGAGCAGTTATAATAATGTTTGGAAGTCTAATCCCTCTTCTCTGTCCGGCGCTAGTTTATTCTTCAAAGAGAAAATGTGAAGGTGGGTGTGAATTTGTGTCTGGTCCTCTGCTGCTGTGTAACAAGAATACACAGTGGATGGGATGGGCAGCATTGGATGGTCCTCTTCAGGTCGTTCCTGTCACACAAGCTGAAAGAGGTAGGCTGCTTGCCTACTGCTGATCCTCTTGAAGAAAACTCGCTGATTCTTTTCATTATGTGAGAAAATGCAAGCGAGTGCCACAGTGGCCACTGGGATAGAGAATCTGCTGCTTGCTACTTGCAAACTTGGACAGAATTTGCATAACCCCATATTTTTCTGAGCTAATTCTGTCTCAAGGGTCTTAAAAGGATTTTCTCCCAGGATTAACTCTTGAAATTTTTCAGCAGTAAAATTCAGTACAGTCATTCTTCCTTTTCTTTTTCTTAAATTTATTTTGAAAAACTATCTTTTCTCATTTTCCAAGCCAAATCCGGTTCCCATTCCCTTCTCTCCCCACCTACTGCTTCCTCCACCCCCCACTCCTCAGAGAGGGTCAGGCTTTCCATGGGGAGTCAACACAGTCTAGCACATTGCTTTGAGGCAGGACCAAGACCCTGCCCACCATATCTCAGCTGAGCAAGGCATCCCTCCAAAGAGAATGGGTTCCAAAAAAGCCAGCACAAGCAGTAGAGATAAATCCTGGTCTCACTACCAGCGGCCCCACAGTCTGCCCAAGCCATACAACTGTCACCCACATTCAGAGGGTCTAGTTTGGTCCTATGCTGGTTCTCCCACTGTCAAGCTGGACTTGGTAGACCTCCAAAACTCTGGTAAACTGTTTTAGTGGGTATCCCCATCATGATCTTGACCTTTTGTGCCATATTCTTAGTCATTCCACTCTTCAACAGGACTTTGACAGCTCATCCCAGTGCATCAGCTTCCATCAGCTGCATATAGATTCTATGATGACATTTGGTCATATACCCAAAAGGATGCTCAGTCATAATACAAGGACATTTGGTCAACCATGTCCATAGCAGCATTATTTGTAAGAGCCTGGAAACAACCTAGATGTCCCTCAACCAAAGAATGGATAAAGAAAATATG
>LOEQ01010450.1:0-16677 GCA_001685075.1 Bramus lutescens | reverse complement strand
TATATTTACACAATGGAGTACTACTCAGTGGTTAACAAAATAACATTATGAAATTTGCATGTAAATGGATGGAACTAGAAACACCATCCTGCGTGAGGTAACCCAGACCCAGAAAGAAGACCTTGGTATGTACGCATTCATAGGCGAGAACTTGCTGTAAACAAAGGTTAACAAGCCTGTAGTCCATGACCCCAGAAAAGCTAAGCAACAAGGAGAGCCCTAAAAGATCCCCCTGGGGAGGGGAAATAGACAAGATCTCCTGAGAAATTGGGAATGTGGGGGTGGGGGAAGAAGGAAAGGCAGAAGGGGAGGAGGAGGGGGGAAGAGGAGAGGGGAGGGGAACATGAGGGAATGGGATGGTTGAGATGGGGCAAGGACAGAGAGTAAGAGCAAGGAAAGGTATCTTGATTGAGGAAGCCATTATGGTGCTAGCAAGAAACCTGGCACTAGAGCGATTCCCAGGAATCCACAAGGATGACCCCAGCTAAGACCCTAAGCAATAGCGGAGAAGGGGCCTGAACTGGCACCCAATAGTCAGACTGATGGTTATTTTAAATGTCATTATAGAACATACATCCAGTACAGTCACCGTATGGCTGTTAGAATCTAATGTTGCCCCACACTTTCTAGACTATGTTGTTCGGCTAGAGAGGAGGATGGCCATGATCAGGCTCATGGACATATTACAGCTATTGTCCTTTCTTCTATTAAATGAGGACTTAGCAGAGATGACCATCAGGCAAAAGCTGAGAGTGTTACTTTAGAGAGCGGGTGGCACTGAGCGAATGTGTACTGTTTGATACGGACACAGACATGTCAGTGACCCAAATGATTCAGTCCCATGGGGTAGTACAGCCTTCCCTGGGTGAGGCTCACAGTGATGCCAAAGCCTTCCTCTGGCCTGAATGTGAATGCTGGTAGTGTATGCAAAGAAATGTTCACCATTTCCACCTTCAGATGGTTACAGCCTGAAGAGCCCTCCCCTACAGCGACTGGCTAAACCCACCTTGTCCAGCTGTGTAAAATAATAACCATGATACCTTGCTTTATCTGTGTATAATAGTGATAACCATACTTCCTTGCTCAGCTGGACGCAATGACCCCACCTCCCTATTCACTGTAGCTTTCCCAGGTGCTGTGGCCTCCTCCATCCAAAAGCCCAGACCACCTGATTCGTGTTTCCATGTGTCTGTCACTCCTTCATTCCCCCCCACTCCTGTTAGGTCAACCCTTGGGGCTGTGCAAGGCTATGGCATACATTTTTGAGTAGTGGAGAACTTTGGGGGTAAAAAACAAACATCAGGTTACATTTATCACTTCAAATAACTTTTTCTATAATTACGAAATCGATGCAGTCTGAGGCAGTTGTAATGTAATTCAATTACTATCATCTCTGTAGATGCTCTACATATTTAAAGATGTAGCTGCCTCCTCTTCCTATAGAACTTCTGTCTCTGAAGTAAAATCACACAGCAACTAGCATTCTTATTTAGATACATTTTGTAGGTTCAGAAAAATCGCTCAACACATAAAGACATCTGTCATGAAGGCCGATGGCCTGAGTTTGTTTTCTGGGGTCCACAGGGCAGAAGGAGAAAATGGACTCCTACAGATTGTACTCCAACCTCCTCGCTGTATGCTGTTCTCTCTATCCTCCCTTTCTAAAACATAATGATTTCCATTTTAATGCGAATTATAAATGGTCCTTATTCTATGAACATAAGAAGACACAGTCATCTATAATAGAACACTTTTACTATTGTATTATTTCTGTATGTTAGCTTTACATAAGATTGAACGTCTTAAAAAGTACATAAAGTTCCTTCCTCAGCCATGGATATTTATAGAATTGTAATTTCTATAGTTCAACCAACTGCATATTTTAGTTGTACTTGTTTTAATATTCTACTATTTTAATTGAACTTCAATAAACATCTCATCCACGAATATTTAGGACCATAAAGCCATCAAGATGAACTTCATTGGGCAAACAGTATAAACACCTTAAGGTTAATATCCTCAAAGTGAAACTTCAGTTTTCTCTTCTGTGTGTGGTATTTGAGAAACTCTGCTTGCTACCCTTCTTTCTTCCCTTTTATATATTTTTTATTGTTTTTATTGCGCGATATATTTCTTCCCTGCTCCCTCTGTCGTTCTTAAGGGTTCTGCTCTGCATGCCTTTCAGTTAACTGAGAGTGTCCCACTTATTTTAATTGTTCAAATGTGAATAAAAACATTCAACATAGCACTTCATACCCTTTACTAATTACTGCTCACAGAAGAATGTGAACATGAGATCAAAGCTACAATGATGTAGAAGTCATGCGTTCCCAGTTGTTAGCCCTATTCTGTTAATGTAGTGGTTAATATTCCTTTCTCCAGACTAGAATGTAAAAGTTCAATGTAGCATTCCATCCTCTGACTTATGAACCAGATGTTGGGAAACTGAGATCCTACATCAGCCCTTAGGAAGTTGGTGGGTTGCGCAGTGTACATGGTGTCTTCAGACCTCTTCTCTGGCTAATGGGTGTTTATATAATGGAATCATTCTCTCTTCTTTAGTAGGCAGGATTAATCCACCTCTCCATAAACAGTGCTTTCTCAGGACTTATATCTCTTCCCTAATATTGATGACATTCTGCTCTGCAAAACCACACATTTTATCCATGTCTTTTCTCCCTTGTTAATCTTAGTCTAATTTATTTATGAACTTCCCACCGTGGTTAATGAAAACAAAGAGTTTTATTTGCATCTCAGTAAACTTGCCTCTTTAGCTAATAAACACGCACTGCTCCTCTCCTGTTTGCTAGTGTTATGATGGTCATGCTACAGTCACTAATGCAGGGAGAGGATGCAGATCCTGCCCCTCCAGGGCTGTGCAGAAGGAACAAGGTTTCGCCTACTAGATAAGTACACAGTCAATTGATGTAGGAGCCAAGAAGGCACTGGGTACCATATGTCCCTGTCAAAGAGCAGATGTGGTGACTATGTTGACTGTTATAGTAGAATAGCCAGAAAGAGGGGGTGGATGAACGTAGAGGCCATTCTTAAACCATGCTGAATACACTGATATTGAAGAGAAGAAATCAACATTGTTACTGAATCTCTAATATAAACAGGCAAATAGAAATGTGCATTGAAACAGAATTACTGATGAAATGGAATCACTTGATTTGCTTTTTATTAATTGTTTTTAAACAATATATAGATTTTGCTGTCAAGAAGTTTTGTATGTGTCGTGCATTTTGGCACACGTACACACTGATGTGCAGACATAAAATGCTGTTCAAAACCAGTCAAATGGGAGAATGGTTCTGTCTTTACAAAAGCAGAGAACCCATTCTGTTTCCTCTGACTCCATAGTCAGCTCTATTCTCTCATAAAAGAGGATGATAATGATGTTTGAAAATGTGTCCCATTTTGCTGAGATTCCTCAAAGCAATCCTTAAGCAATCAGATTGGTACACTAACTAAAACACCAAAATGATTAGAATAGCCAAGAATCCTTTTAAGTTTTTTGTTTTATTTCCTAGTAGCTCCAGACAACTATCTATGCTAGAGTACACTGTCATCCTCCCGATGGCTGCCATGGTCTAAGAAAGAGTGGTAATTTAGTTTGCATGGACCTTACCATGCTGTCTTGGATCTAAACATTGCTCCCTCAGTGCCCTAAAGAGCCTTTGAACATTTCTTCATCCCCCTGTGGTGTGTGCTCTGCCTTTGCTTCAGTCATAAACCTTATCTTTACTGGAGCAAAAGGCAGGAAATGGTGGTGATTTGAGATAGCGTGTTTTGAATACTTCAATCCAAGGAGCCACACTTTTTTTTTCCTGTGTTGTATTTTAGGCTATCACTAGGTGTTTTTCCCCCTGTGAAGTAAAACATGTTTGTATTAAAGTGATGTACATAATATACCTTTGCCCTCAGTCCTTCTGCATATTTATTTTATTGCAAGATCTGTTTTCTTAGTGAAGCTCGAGGGAGGGAATTGCTAAATTGGGATATTAGCTTTTATGAGGTTCGTTAAATGACTGTGAGTGGGGAATCAGGAGCGAGAATTTGGCAGACTTCTTACTACAAAGTCACATGATGATGTCTCATTCAACAGAGAGAGAGAGAGAGAGAGAGAGAGAGAGAGAGAGGAGTCCAGTGAGTTAATTTGTTTGAGGCAGTGTATTGGTCACTGAATGGACAAGTTCTTCTCTTCCATCATCAATCCCTTCAAAACTCTATGTTTATCCTTCCATGCCTCAATACACAGTTCATAGAAAAGTAATAAAGAGTCTCGCATGTAAATTCTGATGCTGGCAGGTAGCAGATACATAGAGATTAATGTTTATTCTCTACTGTCAACTACATGCACTCTGACATAGCATATCAAATCAAAAATAATCCCACAAGCATCACTTTTCCATGGTGGTATTCTGCATCAAGCATTTTTTCATGTATAGTAAATCAATTAAGTTCATTTCAGTCATGAGTAACAGAGAAATTCAATGTATCAGTAGCTTAAATATTATTGATATTTGCATTTCTGTCTCAGTCACTTGAAACTACAAATCCATATTTGAAGCACTTCCATTTCATATTTCCTTTTTGATTACTGTAATTATTCTGAAACAGAAGCAAAGTAGAGGTGAGAAAATAAATAAGGTGAGCCAAAGGGGAGTTTGGTGTTAGTTCTTCTGGGGAAAAGTTTACCTGTATAAAAGGAAAATGCTGTGGAATGTTCTTCAGTAGATGCGTTGCTTTTATTGATTGATGAAAGCTGTTTGAGCCAATGGCTTAGCAGAGTACAGTCAGGTAGAAAATCTGAAAAAAGAGAGAGAGAGAGAGAGAGAGAGAGAGAGAGAGGGCAGAGACAAAGAGATGCCATGTAATCACAGAAGAAGAAGATTACTGGTAAGCCACAGCCTCATGTTGATACATAGATGAATAGAAATGGGTTAATTTAAAATGTAAGAGCTAGATAATAGTATTCCTGAGTCACTGGCCAAACAGTGTTGTAATTAATACAGTTTCTGTTTGGTTATTTGGGTATGGGCAACTGGGAAACAAATCTCCGTTTATAGGAAAACCAAGTTAAGGAAAGTCAAGGAGGTAGTATCTTTCAATAGAAAAATGTCTACTGTGGTTTGAGCTGTGTCCCATAGATTTTTCCTTCCTTCCTTCCTTCCTTCCTTCCTTCCTTCCTTCCTTCCTTCCTTCCTTCCTTCTTTCATTCTTTCTTTTTGAATGCTTAATTCCTACATTGTACTGTGTGTGGAGAAGGCCTTTCTAGTGGTTTTCTTGCCTCTGGTTCCTGTGACTCCTGTTCAGGACCATGACCAATAAGCAAAGTGACTGAGATTTTAAAGCTTGTCAAAGTTACCCACTAAAGTATCTTCAGTAAGAATTTGATGAAAACTCATGTTTCCAGCTTGGGTCAATGGTATTCTTGGGGCATTTTCCACTGTTGGTTTTTAATACTGATATTCACACAATGGAAAAGAATTCCAGTGACACAAAGTTTCCTACCATTAGTCCAGTGACGACAAATAAAAGATCATGGATATCCAAACAAAGCAGAATTCAATATAGCCCTGTGGTGTCCCGCCCTTGCTGTGATGTGCAAACTTAGGCATTTGGTGAAAGTGGTTTGTTCTCCTAAGGTGATGCCTGTGAAGACCACCACTCTCAGTACTTGACAGGACAAAGATGTGTGCTCAACAATAGCTACTTAGATTGCTTTGAGTTTTTCTCCATTCAATTTGATGTTAGCTATAGGCTGGCTGTAGACTGCCTTTGTTCTGCTGAGGAATGTCCCTGTATCTCTGATCTCTCCAGTATTTTTTTTTATCATAAATCATGTTGGATTTTGTTAAAGGCTTCTTTGGCATTTAATGGTGGAATGACATTTACTGATTTTCACATGTAGAACCACCCCTCTATTTCTGGGATGAAGCCTATGTGGACAAGGTAGATGATCTTTCTTACATATTCTTGTACTCGGTTTGCAAGGTTTTGGGGGGTATTTTTGCATCTATGTTCATAAGGGAAACTGGTCTGTTAATTCTCTTTCTTTGTGTGGTTTGGGTATCAGGGTAATTGTGGCCATGTAAAATGAATTTAGCAATGTTCCTTCTGTTTCTCTTTTGTGTAATAATTTGAGGAGTATTGGTATTAGTTCTTCTTTGAAAATCAGGTAGAATCCTATGCTAAAACCGTCTGGCTCTAGGCTTTTTTTTTTTTTTGAGGGAGGAAACTTTTAATGACTGCTTCTTCTTCACTAGTGGTTAAAGATCTATTTAAGTTGTTTATCTAATTTTGATTTAACTTTTGTAGATGGTATCTATTGAGAAAATAAACAATTTCTATTTTTGATTAATTCAAATCTAGAAATAGATAGGGATCAACAAAGTTAAAGGATTCCAGACAAATACAAACAAACAAACAAAAGACCCTGCTGTGTCTCCACTCTGTACTGCTTTGTATTCTGTCTGTCTTTCTCTCTCTCTATCTTTGTTTCTCTATGTTTCTGTATCTGTCTCTGCCTCTCTGTCTCCTCTTTGCCTCTCTCATCTCTCTCTGTCTCTGTGTGTGTGTGTGTGCATGTGTGTGTGTATGTACGTGTGTGTCTTTGAACTACTTAATAAATGCCAGTTAACACAGTACCCTGTGAGATAGACTTGACCAGAGTACCATGCTCTTAGGAGCTAAACACTCCTGAGTAGCTGACGATCTTCCTTACCCAGAACATCTGTTTCCTCTACCAGCACCCTAGTGCTAAAGAAGAAGGCTCACAATGATAGTTCCACATCTGACCTCATGAAATGGGGAGTGTAGTCCATGTTCCGCAGGGAACAGACACCAACGTTCTAGAACAGAAAGTCCTGACTTCGAAGAGGGAGGATACAAGATTACTCACTGAGTATTATTTGAAAAACAAGAGAAACCAACAGACACAACATAACCATTTGGCTACTCGACTGTATAAGACATGTGTTTGATCAGGCATGTATAAGTCAGCATTAACATGCTCAAATCCTGCCAATTATTGCGGAGTCCCTTTACATTCTCTCTGGCCCAGGCAGCTGCAATGAATCATTTCCAGCTCACAGTGTACAGTATTAAAATTTTACCCTCAGCATTAAGTCTCTGTTTCCAAGTATCTTTAGTGTTAAAAGTCCTTGTGCATATGTCTTCGTTCAAGACTCCATATTGAGGCTAGGGACATGGTTCATTGGGTAAGCATGCTTGCTCATGCCCAACACCCACATATAAAACTGTGAGTGGCTATGCAAGGACCTTAACACCAACATTGTAGAGAGTGGAGGCAGGAGGATTGCTCTGGTGTGCTAGCTTTGACCTTAGCTCTGGGAGCAATGAGAGATCCAGCCTCAAGAGAATAAGGCAGCGAATGATAAGAGCAGAGTGTCTGAGGGACTTACCTAACCCATTAAAGCATACAGATGTGCACCCATGGGCACATGAATGCAATGCATACATAATGTAGGTTCCATGTTTATTTTTGGTAAATTTATATACTTAAAGAAGATGTTTTTCTTCTTGAACTCAGGAACCTAATGATATTTGATCACCCCTAATCTCTTGGTCCAGGGAAGGCACCTTGGGTGACTGGGCATTCTGAATCTACTTGATGGCCTACTGCCTTCTTCACTGTCCATCTTTGTGATGATTGTTCTTTCCATAGTTTATACCTTCACTGATTCATTCAGCAAAATTTTTGTTATCTTCTGTTATCAACCCAGCATATGATAGAAACACACCAGACTCCACAGATAAACTACAATTTACAAAATGGGTCTAATTGCTGATAGAAGTTTTCTTGGGCAATAGATGAAAACAACTCTAATTTTTATTTCCTTTATGTCTCTTCATAAAAATTTTCCTGAGCATTTTTCTTCAAAGATAGCATATTATTTTAGAGAAATACATCTGTGTGCATATGTGTGAAATATATATGTATATATTTACTGAGCTTTAGTTTAAAATATGCATGCATGTATACATTGTGGATATGAAAATTGTATGTTTGCTTTACTTTTGTATTCCATCACACATTGAATGTGCTCTTGCAAGTGTTCAGCCTCCTCCACTGATGAACTGGCTGGCAACCTGCTTCCCTAAACCATCTGCCCCTAAAATCACTCTCCTAAATCCTCATTTGTCAAGTTCCTCTACCTTGATGCAGACACACATCTCCAATGTTCAGGCTCTTGCACAAGCTTCTGAAACCATAAGAAACAGCTGCCAAGTCCACCCTTCCTCACACTGAACTTTCTAGTTCTGACTTTGAGAATTCAGTTTCAAGGGCTGGGTTTCTCAAAAGCATTTCCCGATGTTACAACCCAGGATACTTCCCTTCCAGGGAAAGGCCAAGCTTCTTGGGCGATGAACTAGTATTCTTGTAAGTGCCTGAATCCAGGGGAGTCATGACCTGTCTCTATTCGGTTCACCTCTTATATCCCTGTGGCCACCACACCCAAGATGCGAAACAGTGTTACTAACTGTGGAGGAGCTGGGTGGATCACTGTATGTGATTTGCTGGGAATCATGAAAAGCTGCCTCTCCCAAGTGACCCGAGGAAGTTTGCCTCACAATCTCTACCCTGTCTGTGTACTTCATTTTATCTGTTTACTTCTTCAAGCTGAAGACCCTCTCAGGATATCAAATTTGATTAATCATAATTCTTGCTTCATTTTAAATTACTTCACTGAGGAAATTCTGGTGAGATTCCTTTTCCTTGTCTAGAACAACAGTGTTTTTAGGAGGAGCAGCAAATGTGCTCTGAGTGTTTTCCAAGTCTGTGCCATTTAAATATTTACTGAGAAGTACCACTTCTTTTCAAGAAATTTATTTAGAAATCCATTCCAAGCACAAATTATGGCTGTGGGATCCATTTGGACAACATCAAGCCGGTTGCCCAGTTACCATTTAAAACATGCCCGGAAAATACTGCCTGGTAATATCACTATAATCTGGTGTTTACTGTACGTGAAAACTGCCTTGGTGCACACTTCAAAGTATTTAGATAGAATGTGGTTACTAATGACCAAAGGTCCACCACCCCTGGGTAAAAAGGATTAGAGGCAAGTCGGAGATATCTCACTACTCCTGACATGGATTTAAACTCCCGAGGGTCAAATTGGCAAAGTAGATGAAGTTCCTTTTATGTAGATGAGTGTCTATCTTGCCCGGAATATTTTTATTTATTGGCCACATATCAGGACTACATAACGCTGTAGGAAATGCTGTCACATTTGGTTCGGCTTTTCCTAACTTTCAGAAAAAGCAGAGCAGCCACACAGCGAGGCAATCAGCGGGGCACCGGCTGGGCGCGCAGGTGGACAGACAGCCGCGCAAGGATGCAGCTGCATCTCTCTGGCACGCAGCTCAGCTTGTCAGCTGCGTGCACAGCCCCAAAATAGACACTTTCCCTTTCCGTCCTGCCTGACTCACCTGGAACATAATGACGCTTCCCCTCACAGAGAAGTACAGCTTTATTTTTACGGCCACAAAACCACCTGGTGATAGTTGTGTGCCAAGAACTGAACGGAGATTTCTTCTCCTAGGACCCGGCAGACAGACTGTGCTTCGCTTTGCGTCAAAACCTTTTCCCCCCTCTAGCACAAAGCACTTGAATTTATTCTTTATTCTTAAATAGAATCTTGTACCTCTGAACAAACTTCTTCTTACCCCCTCCCTGGCCCCTCCCCATCCTATGGTAACCACTATGCTGGTTTCCACTTCACTGGAGGTGAATTTTTAAGTGGTATTTGTCCTGTGCAATTTAAATTAAAAATAAATCTTTTAAAAGTTGAAAACACTGTGTCTTTGCGTAAAAAATTCCTGCTCTACCTCACAGATGCAGCCTGGACCTCTAACAAACTTTAAAGCCCAGTATACCAGGGTAAGTTTAGACTCAATGTTCCATCCATTGCTTTTTCCTTCCTTCCTTTCTTCTATAACAAGAATATATCTGTGTATATCTATATATGCTGAGAGTATATATATTTGTCCATGTGTCCTCAGGTTCATCACAAGTAAAAAGTAGCATCACCAATGAACACATGTCTAACGCTTTGCTTAAGTCAAAATACTCATGAAACAAAACAAAACATAATAACAAGTAAAGATTTAGCATGGGTTCAGCCGTCTGTGCATTCCAGCCCAAGAAGACAGGAAATTCAAGCCGGAAAAAAAATAGCCACTCAGTTCAAGCCTGTTCAGTTGAGACCATACCGGAACATCTGTGTGCTTGTGGGCTGCCAGCTTTTGAAGAAGTGCTTTATTTTCCTGGGAAGTGCAAAGTTAGAAGATGTAGGTATTTGTGTGTGCTGCAAATAACCTTTACTCACCCTAGAGAGCTTTGGGCTGTGTCAGGTCCAAGGAATGAAGCAGACGTTTCCACTTACAAAGACGGCTTCATTGTCTCTCATTTGAGGGTGCTCTCATCCACGGGAAAAGTCTTTATTTATCATACCACCCAAATTACTCTCACCAAAGCACTTCAGCTGCGGAATGAAGGATTGTCCCTTAGCACCTGCGTTAGCCAAGCTCCTGAATCCAACTTTTAAAACTCAGCTCTTGCTTTGTGGATCCAGCTTTGGGGTAAAGTGCTTGCTGTGCAAGCATGGAGCTCTGAATTCAGTCTTCAGCTTCAGCATGACAAGATGCATGCTTGAAATCCTGGCCTGAAGGGGCAGAGACTGGCAGATCCCTGGCCGAGCCCATAGACTCCTTGGTGAGCCACACGTGCAAGCTAGAGACCCTGTCTCAAAACCAAGGGGGACAGTGTCCGAGACCTCTGGCCTCCACCCTCACTCACACACACACATGGGCACCTGCAAACACATGAAGATTCACACTGACAAGGAAAAATTACAACTCCCTCTCCCCCAAACAATCAACTCTTAACAACCTCAGAGTTACAGGATAGAAAAAAAAATGGAGATTAGAATCTAAAGGGTTCTGTTGAAAGGAGAATAATTTCAACGGTTGTCTGTGTGCACAGCTGCCCTGTAACTAATACTTTCTCCCAGGAACATCTGCCCAGGGCCTCATCAGACACCCAGCGCACAGGCTGCTGGCTCAGTGATGCACACTGTGATGTGGGATTACCCTGTCTGCATCTCTCCCATAACTATGCCTCATTCCAAGTAGATTGTTGGTTATCCAGAAACAAAGTGGCCTCCATTCTGGGAAGTTGTAATAAGGGGATTAAGAAACTACAGAGGCCTACGAGTGTTTCCCGTGTTACTGAGAAGACCAGCAGACCCAGCTTTAATCAAAGTTAATCAGCCCATCTGAGGCAGATCAGAGAGGAGATCCAAGACTGGACCGGATGCTAATACCTTGGGGGCACCAAGGGCCTTGCTGGTAATAGGCATGAAGCTCCTTCCTCCAGTGAAAGAGATGCTTGGTTGGGCTAGACCATATGTCTGCTGCAATCTGCAGCCTTATGGATGGAGAACTTGCTCAATCCCAAGGCACCATGTTGAGCATGGAGCAGAAAAAGCAGTGCTGGTGCCAAGGGGTGAAAGACGTCCTCTGCGTTTCAGCGACGATCAGTGGCAGCAGCAGAAGAGCGGACAAAAGAATATACTATAGGAAATGCCCTGCATTTTCTTAGTCTAATGTATTCTTACTATTTTATCAGGGATGAAGGGTCAGAACTTTAGAAAAATAAAGGACACTAATATTGAGGGTTTTTTCTAAAAAAAAAAAAACCATTAATATTCTTTGTGAAGTTGACAGTTCGGGAGGTTCTCCAATGAACTCACACAAATAAAAGTTACTAGCATTTTATTTTAATTAATATGTATTGGCAGGATATAATATAATCATTAGCACATGTGCAATGTACAGTGGTCAAATCAAAGTGATGCATATGTTCATCACTTCAAACATTTCTCGCTGAAAGTTCTTTCTTCCAGAGATTTTGAAATATACAATAAATAATTGTTAACTATTATCTGTCATGAAATCATTAATAACGGAAGCTATTGGAAATAACAATGTGCAGTGTGTTTGACATTCATATTTGATGATGAACAGATGTAGTAGGTATATTAAATCACAACAAAATTATATACAAAGAATAGGCACTGTATACTATGGTAATAAAATAGATTCATCTTGCAACCACAGTGATGAAAAGAATAAGGGTCACAGTGATCTGAAAAGTCCAGCTGTATCAGCTCTGCCAACAGAAACTCTCAGCAGTTACGTTAACACTCAAGGGAGTCTTCCAGAGAACACAGTAGTATATTTGGGAAACTATCAGGGGGGGATTCTGGGACACAGGCAAACTCAAGTTCTTGATTTAGCTTTTAGAACTTAATTATTACCTTGCAGTCAAAGGGAGAAAAGACCACGCAAGCCCTCTGGTCTCTCTTGCTTTTCATTGCTTGCTTTTATTACCAGTTTTAGAGGTCACATGACTAAGCAATGTATTTCCATTAGCTGTGCTGCAGGCAATACTTGTCACACATCGGAGAAAATGGTAACAGTTGCCTAGGTTATTTTACAGAGACATGGCCAAAAGTCTATCCTCCAGATCCTTTTCGGAACACACATCCTCTGAAGAACCGTGGTCACGGATTATTTCCCTTTTCCGAGACTTCAATGACCTACCTGGACACCAGACCTACCTACCCCATACCTACCCTTGATGGTAGTCCTCCTGTTTCTCTATCATTGGACATTTTGTCAAAAAAATGCTTTTAAAAATTCTGTTTCAGAGCTTGGTCTGGTTCAGTAACATTTGTGGTAATCAATAGCACACAACCTTTATAAATGTGTGCACATTTTTCTATTTGCGTTTTCATGCCTAATAAATATTGAACATAAAACTTCAATGAATCTAAAGTTAATTTTATAGAAATAAAACATAGTCCCTAGAGGTTAGAAGAACAATGGGTAGAGAAGGTAGAGGGAGGTTGGTCAATGGGTACCAAGGTAGAATTACACAGGAATAAGCTATAGTATACTACAGTTCAGCAAGGTGACTGCATTTCACAATGTTTATGCATGTTATGAAGAACTCAGAAAGGCATTGGAAGATTCCAAATACAAAGAAAGGACCAGTGTTTAAGTAGATGAAATATTGTTTGAGAACATGGTTAGACAAGACAATAAATCATCTCATTGCTAGGCAAAACTATTTCCTCTTATTCCAATTGATGGTGGTACATTTATAGATAAAATATACTTATACTAAGAATATATCAGTAGTTAGATGTTCAATCTATGACTTTTACTTTATATTTCTTGTAGCAAGTGAACATAACCCAACTCACTATCAGCACAGAATTTTTACAATTTTAAACATATTTTTTAAAGAAACCATAATGTTTCACAATTAATGATTAATTATGCTACAAAATAATTTAAAACCTCAGTGACTTAAGGGCCACATTATAGCCAGGTAGTTAACTTTGGCCATTTAGTGGACTTCAGGAACTCAGATAAATTTTAATTTGTTCATCCTATAAACATTTCATGTTGAAACGCCTGGATGCATTGCTTCAAACATAAAGACAAATAAGATATGACCCATGGCTGAGCTATTCACATTCAATTTAGGAAAAATAGCGAGGTATTTATTCAGTCACTGACTTGAAATTTATTGAGTGCTTCTAAATGATGGATAGTCAAAGATGAATGGCCTTGATGGCAGCTCCTCTTGAAGAGCATGCAGCATAGAGCACATGATGAATTCCGATAATACCGGCTATGTTTTATGATAAAAGGCAGAGGATGAGACAGCATGCCTGTCCTAGGTTAAGCTGCAATGACAAGGAAGTAGCAGCTCAGATGCATTCTGAAGGATAACGTTAGGTACCACCCCTGTGCAAAGGAAGGCTCACTAGCAGAATCAGGGAAACCTAGGTTTTCAATAAGACTAGAGCACAGGTAGGCAATGTTTTGGTTGACTACGAAATGCTCTCTGGAAGCTCATGGCTTCAAGGATTTGCTGCCAGCTTATGGGCTTTCTGGTATAAATTGGATCCCAAGGGCTCTAGCTTTGTAATTGTTTAATCCACCAACAAAGTAATAATGTGAAGGCCTTGTATTAGGTTGATGCAAACATTGGGGGGGGTCTCTCTGAAGGAAGTCGGTCACTGGAAATAAACTTTTGCAGGATATATTTTGTCCTTAGTCCATTTGTGCCTCTGCTTCCTGGCTGACATGAGGCGCACACGGGGTTTTATACCAGTACATGTGCTCTCCATTGCTAGTTAGTCTTAGACCTAAAGCAACAGAGCCAATTGACTATCAATAACCTCTGCATCATGAGCCAAAGCATGTCTCTTCCTTTAAATTGCATCCTTAAGTATTTCTTACAGTAACAAGAAAACCTGTCTAACACAGATGAAAGAAAAGTCTGAAGAACAAAGAAAGGACCAAGCAGCCAATTTTCTTCTACTCCTGTGCTTCCTATATTACATTTCATCCTTTTAGCAGGCACAACTATGAGGTAGATCTAAGTACATCTCTCAGAGAAGTCATATGCTTGCGTTAGAATCTTAGAAGTACTCTGCCCCTGGCAGCTTGACGACTGCTCCCCAAAGCAGAGGCCTTTCACAAGGCAAAGAGCAGGCCTAGCACATGAAAGACATTCCTGACTCAGGTTGAAGAAATGCTTGCTGTTTGAGGTAAGAACTGGTACCTAAGAGGTGTTCTTCCGTGTATTACATATGCAAGGGGAATGTTGACTGCTAAATGCCCTTGGAAAAGGATATCTTAGAAATCAAAGGACGGAATCTCTATAAATCCTGAGAAAGATACACACACATGTGGTGATTTGAATAAGAACGATTCCAATATGCTCTTAGATTTTAATACTTGGTCCCAGTTGATGGAACTGTTTGGGAAGGATTTAAGGAGATATGACCTCGTTGGAGGAGGTATGTCACAGGGATAGGCTTTTGGGTTTCAAAAATCCATGCCATACCAGGTTTTTGCTCTGCCTCCTGCTTGCTGATATATATGTTAAGATTTAAGTAATTGTTCCAGTGCCAGGCTTTCCTGTCTGCTGCCATGAGAGTCATGGCTCCATCCTCTAAAATTATAAGGATCTAATATTCTTTGCAAGTTGCTTTGGCCTGGTGTCTTATAACAGCAATAGAAAAATAAATAACTAACATGCCTCCTGTCTGATAAGTAGCAATATCTTCATAATTGTAACCTAAGTAGTAAAAGTGATTTTGCTTTTCTAATAGATGTCTGACCAACACTTCAGAGGGTGGATCACCACTTTGAGGGTGGACCAACTCTGATCGTCTTTGCAAATGTTGCCATTGGTCCTCCTCGTGTGCATTTGGTGATATCAACTGCTCTTCCCACACCCAGGTGACTTTTTTGTGACTCTACACAGAACTAAATTTGTCTCAGACCACAAAAATATTTCCAGAACAATTTTATTTGATACCTGTGGATAAAATAAAACCTATATCTAGAAATTTTGAATGAATGAAATTGTTGAAAACATGTGCCTTCATTGAGCTTCCCCTCCCCCAAGTTACTAGCTAAAAACCATCCAAGAACACATCAAAAAAGAAATCATCCACCATGATCAAGTTGGCTTCATCCCAGAGTTGCAGGGATGGTTCAACATATAAAAATCTATCAATGTATCCAATATATATAAAGAAACTGAAAAAAGCATATGATCATTTCATTAGATGCTGAAAAAATATTCAACAAAATTCAGCACCCCTTTATAATAAAGATCTTAGAGAGATCGGGGATACAATGAGCATATCCAAACACAATAAAAGCAATATACAGAAAACTGTCAGGCAGAATCAAAGTAAATGGAGAGAAACTCAATGAGATTCCACTAAAATCAGGCACAAGACAAGGCTGTCCATTCTCTCCATATCTACTCCACATAATACTCAAAAGTTCTAGCAAGAACAATAAGACAACAAAAGGAGATCAAGGGGATACAAATTGGAAAGGAAGAAGTCAAACTTTTGCTATTTGCAGATGATATATTATACATAAGTGACCCCCACAATTCAACAAGGGAACTCCTACAACTAACAAATACCTTCAATAATGTGACAAGACACAAGATCAATGCAAAAAATCAGTATCCCTCCTATATACAAATGATAAAGGGGCTGATAAAGAAATCAGAGAAACATCACCATTCACAATAGCCTCAAATAACATAAAATATCTTTGGGTAACACTAACATGTAGTAAGAGGCCCCTTGTTCATTAGCAGCTGCCCAGACTCAAAATAACCACACAGAAACTATATTAATTAAATCACTGTTTGGCCCATTAGCTCTGGTTTCTTATTGGCTGACTCTTACATCTTAATTTAACCCATATCTATTAATCTGTATTGCCATGTGGCTGTGGCTTACTAGCACTGTTCTGACTTATCTGTTCCCAGTAGCAGCTACATGGTAACTCTCTGACTCCATCTTCTTTCTCCCAGCATTCAGTTTAGTTTTCCCTGCCTACTTCTATTCTGCCCTGTGCAGGCCCAAAACAGTTTCTTTATTAGTCAATAGCAATCACAGCAGAGAGGGGAATCCCACATCTCCTCCCCTCTTTAGTCTAAATGAAAAGGAAGGTTTTAATTTTAACACAGAAAATTTACATATAACAAAACAGGTATCAAGCAAGAATTGCAGTTACAATATTTATATC